>UXGC01000812.1:0-52591 GCA_900480045.1 Eurytoma adleriae | reverse complement strand
ATTCGTATTATCAGTATCGGAAAAAAGTATTCCCGACTGCGCTCTTGTTAATTAAAGCTAATTAGAAGGAACGATCCTTCTTTTTTCGCGATACCGTTGATCGCTATTCCATTCATGAATAAAATTTCACATATTTTAAAAGCGAAAATATAAGTAAATTCACGTTTTCTCAGCGTATGAAGAATATTTCTTTGCCTTTTGCGTATATGAATATTTGCATGCATCTATACTCCCCAACAGTTCTGCTACAGCGCGATTAAATAATGCAAGTCTTATCGAACCTTATTTTTGCTCTGCGTGCATTGCGTGCAACATCCGTAACAAGTTACTTCACGCGAGTGGCACATGCAAGACGGCGATTAGCAACTGCGCGGCACTTGTTCGTACCCGAGCAGTCGTTCGATTGTACGACAAGTCGGGTTCGCGCCGCAATCCAAAATCATTCCCCCGTGCAAGAGCGAGTGGAGCGAAGTCTGAATGGACGCATTGCGATTTGCGAGCGAGTTTCCTACAGGTGTTGCTACGACTTTGATCGGGCTCCGCGACTACTCTTCTTCCCAGCTATAAGTTGCACGCTAATCGACATATACAACACCCACATTTTACAACCTACGTCAATTTTGCCAGTACAACTTATACGGTAATTTAACGCTTGCGCTGATTAGCGATTTTCCACGCAGATTTTTATGTCGCCAATTTCCGACGTGGCCCGTTCAAAAGACAACCGGTTCATCAGCATTAGTCAATACAAGCCAGTCGTTCGCCCCTCAGCAATCGCCTCGTTATCAATGCGAGGTACGCGTCGTAGATAAACCGAGTCGGCCTGCGCAATGAAGGTAGACACCGTCGGAGACGCCCGACTCCCTGTGCGGCGTTGAGCTAATCGAAGCGGGTCGTCGACTCCGGGGCGCGTCTTCGGGCCACGGCCAATCAATCGACGTCCTTCTGGGCCTCGCCACGGCGGAGGCGTCGACGGAACCCTTCCCTCGCTCTCAGGCGCTTTTATGGCCTCGGGACACGAAGCGCTGCCACGGCCCCGGGAATCGACATGCAAAACGCGCTTCGAGCCACATTCGAACCCATTCGCCCCTGCGGAGCCCTCGAACTTTACGCCCAGATAGCGCCTCGCTTTTATGTGGAATTGGGTGCACCGGACATTTTTACACGGTACCGGGCATCTTCGCTGGAGTGTAGGAGAAAATTGCATGGGTTCCTTACTCACTCGTTTTTATACTAATTTTACTTTTTCGTATTGTTTCAGGGGTTACAGAAGTTTACTAATTTAGAACAAAAAAGTCAGAAGATGGCAAATTAAGAAGTAACGTTAATTAATGGTAAAGTTCAACTAATTATTAAAGAAAATAAACTGAATACTGCTGAAGCAAAAATATTGATAAAATAATGCTGAATGTATATAACGTGTCGAATTACTACGCTAAATTAATCGCGACCCATAACGCCCCGACAAATCCCCGCAGTACTCGCAGCGCGACAATACTCGTAGGGACAACGACTCAACCTGCGACTCAAGCCGGGCATTAGGTGCTTTTTAATGGCGAGTAAAACGCGAGGGCTAGGGATAATTTGAGTGTTCTTAAGCAAGGGTGCGATGCAATTTGGCTTCGAGAGCTTTAAAGGTCCGGCGGGGTTGCGCGAGGGGCGAAGGGGGTGCGAAGCACACTCGCTCACGCTCTAAATTTGACTCTCACACCGGGCATACGTTTTCTCTTTAGTTTCACCGTGTTACGAGCAATATCCCGGGCGAATTCACGTATGTACTTATAATGAAATCGGCGACAGCTGGGCGTGACCGCGCTGGAGTGTCGCAAAAATGTCCACACGTTATGACAACACCGTTGCAAAAAGCTGCACAGACGAATCTGTCTGTTTCATTGATTTTTGGAAACAGTAACTTTAATCAATTTTCAGCTTACTCTGTAGATACTCATATTAATTTGATTCATTTAAAAAATCTTCAATTACAAGTCAAGTTCAAATTTATTATTAGTAAATGGATTTATCAGGTAAAGTACACGTAATTCTCTTATTGCCCACTGAAAATATAACGAAGAACGTAGGCGACGTAGGCACCGCGCTGTGAAATTTCCCCGGCGCTGTCGATCACTTTGAGGCTTTTAATGAATTCTTTCTATTACATTTTTCAAATCCTTACTTATTTTATTGATAAATATCAAACTGTAGTAAAATCTACTTTTTAAACTGTGGCAAATTAACGGATACTAGAATCAACATCTAATTATTATAACAATTACGTTTAACATTAAAATAATTTATTATATGTTAGCACGATGGAAAAGTGCCTCAGGCTCTTTAATTATATCTTAGAATAAAATATCCTTTCACGTTTATCCTTCTTGAATTTTCAACAGGTAAGTTTGCGTCAATATTGGTCAGTCTTGCATGGGAAGCAACATTATCCTCCCATACTCTATTATAGCCTAATCACCTGTTTGCAACTGGTATCCCACCCAATACGCCTATGCTGTGCTGCACCCTCAACTTACCCTTAATGTCATCAAATCAAACTCTTATTACTGCGTTCCCTTGCTGCCCTGCACTTTCAAAACTTTATTTAACTTAAGAGTTCAAAACATTCTATAATAAGTTATTTTAGTCGGAACTTTTTCGAAAAAAATATTTTCTACTTTTAAAGAAGCAAGGTCAATATTTCGTTTAAAATATTACTTTCATAAATATAAGTGTGAAAATCAAATCGGGAGACAACGGCAGGGGCATTTTCGTGCCCCGTATCCGTTATTTACCGACATATAATTACGCGCATGAATCATTAAACGCACGCCCAATAATTAGTTCAGCGAACGAACGTGCCGGCCCTCGTGCGCGGACGCTACGTGAAAATTTCAATTATAACGGGGTATGGCGAACGGGCACGCAATTGGCCCGAAGCGCGGCTAACGTATGTATCGGTTTTCCGTTTTTCGAGGTCTTCCTCGAGCTTTATTATGGTGAAATGTTCTTTTAATTATTTGCGATAACTGTGCATTGCAAAATGGGTCAAATTAATTTGGGCTTGAAAATCGGACAAATCAATTTCCTCGCAGCGATTCCTATCGCTATCAAAAAGTCATAAAATTATCTGTTAAATTCATAAATAAAACAATTCACTTTACGAATAATTATTTGTAGTATCCACTAAATTTAAGAACTAAAACACGCTTTGATGCATATTAAGATAATATTATGTTACAACATTATTTAGCGCAGACAAAAATTTAAATTCAACATATTTATTCGGGAGTATAAAGCGTAATTTTGAAAAATAATGTTGAGGGATAATGGGAAAGTGAGAAAAAATCCCTCGTAATCCGGAGCGTATAAATCAGAAAAAGTAACGTTACATCCATCATCGCCACTGTAAGGCGAGCCGACTAGCCGAGTAAAACGAAGTGTACGCCCAGGCGTTTCTTAAAGGAAAGAGTAATTGCCCCCACCTTGTTCATTCTCAACATGGGTTGACAAAAAGTATGTACAAGCCCGCTCGAGCAGCGAGCTACGGCTAGAGGAAATAGCAAGGGAAAAAGGCAGGAAGAAGAGTTGCATGTGCGTTGAAAAGAAAATAATTCAGGAGGCATCCGAAATCTTGTAATACGCGCGAAATTTCGAGGAAAGTCGAATGTTCCAAGATTTTTAACAAATTTAAATTTTTCTGTAGAAAGCTGTAGAAAAGGCATACTAAAATATTTTAACGAAATGGAACACAAAAATTTCACCATTTTAAATGATTAACAGCATTATATATTGTCATCAATAAAATAACACTATGTGCAATTAAGAAAAATATGAAAGCCCAGCTCGTATCGCAGGCAGCATACGAACATCCCGCAGTATTTCGCTGCACGAAGTAAATCCGCTCTAAAAGGCGACGTCGTCGAGGTACGAAGCCGGCGATGACGTCTTGTGCGACTGCGGGCGCCGTCGTCGTCGAGACACGCGGTCTTACCGGTCGCCTCGAGATGCGGCGACAAAAAAAAATGGTTCTGGAGTGCGGGCTATACGCGGGAAGGAAGGAGTAGGGTCGTTAGTCCAAGACCAAAAGACTTTTAACACAGACACTAATTATCGCGTTGCATTGTATGCGATACTTTAACATGTGCAGGAAGGGTCGGGAGCGAAGGGGGGCGCCGAGGGGCTCGAGGATTTTTAGCCCCGCAGCGCGGCGGCGCGACGTTGAATGGGAATTTCAAGCTGCTTGTTTCGCCCGCGTCGGGGAAATCGTCGACCAAGCCTCGATGGCAGTTTAAACATTCTTTTATGCCGGCTCGAACGACAGCAATCGGACACGGCCCTTTCTGTTACTGAGCGCAAACAAAATTGACAAAATTCATTACGAAACGCGAGTTGCAGGTTGCAATGAGAGTCATGACCGCTCGGATGAAGAGTGAAACTTGATGCATAGATAGGTTAACCCTTCCAGCAAGGATGTTGTTTAAGACAAAATTAAAATTATGTGCATTTAGAAATCGGATCGAAGTTTAATAAAATTTCTAATTGGAGATTAGTGGGTTCAACTTACAATAGAGCACATAAATAAAAAAGGTAATTCTTCGCTAATTAATTGAATTCCACGCAAGGATTTACAAAAGGATTTCGGTAGAGAAAAAGAAAATATTTAATAAGTAAACTTGGTTTCCGAGCATAAAAGCCCACGCGAATGTCAAGCGGAGGAAGTTCGCCTGCATTAATAAGAGATAGGAAAGGAGGCTGATGGGGGGTTGAGAATCGAGTGAAAGGGCTGTCTCCAGGGCGTCGGAGCGGGACTCGCGAGCGAGCGAGCGGCCGGTGCGTCGCAACGCGCACGGCAGCTGTGGAACAAAGGATTCGGCGCGTCTTTCACGGTCGAGGTGCGCAAGGTGAAGCGGCTGCTCGCGACTCGCATCCATCAGTCCCGCGTAGTCGCGCTACGCGCCCCACATGGGTCGCCATGGCAACCGTGGCGCGAAGAAGAAGACGTACCCCGCGAGGCCGCGACTCGTTGAGTCGTTCCACCTCTTTTTTTCTTCTACCCCTTCTGCCTCTCTCTCCTTACTCCTCGCTATAACTCGATAGGTATACTTTGCTTACCTCCGTAACTCTTTGAGGCCCTTTCGGCCGCGCGCTTTGTGCCGCCGTCTCTGTTGCCACAGCTTTTACTATCTTTCGCCCGCGCCTCGCGGTCTTCCCGCCTTTATTTTTAGCCGCTTTTAATTAAAACTCTAGTCGCGGATGGGGGATCGTTAAAGCTCTTTTTTCCAAGAGTGAGGAGAAAAATGGGGGAAATAACGGGTGGAACGATCTAAAATCACATTTCCCGAGTAAATATTTGAGAGAAAATGTTGGAGATTTCCGCAGCGTTTTATAAGTATAACGAAGGATCTCGCTGTTTGAAAACTATTAGGCAAAGTTTCGAAATCTGATTAGGATTCGTGAAATTGCCTTTCATTATATAGTTAGAATTGAATCTAAGGTGAGAGCAACTGGAGAAAAAACTTCATTAAAGTAAGCTTTTCCATCACTTAATTTTAAAATTATACCTTCTAGGCTCTGCAAATTTTTCCCGCAGTATAAAAACTAAAAAAACTACTCAGCAATATTTACTGTCTCTCAGAATAATAGAAGGTGATGTATACTTTTCTTAATACTTGTCAAACTCATAATAATATTATACAGTGAAATTACATCTGAACGCTAATGTTTCCTTCAAGCTCTTAGGCAATCAGGAAAAAAATAAAGCATCAGTATTCCTAATTCGTAAAAGCTTTTTCAATGCAGAAAGCAATTCCAAGGGTCTGAACGCAACAATTTCAAAAGTCGAGGCATGAAGATACGCGAAGATGCGCGTATATACGTCTCGAATGCTTAAAAGCGAACGCACTTTCCTACATGGCCGCTACATTATTTTCCCTGCGATTCCAGACAGCCGGTCGAGACTGGAATTTCTTATGCTCTTACTTTTTTCTAAAAGTTTGTCAATTTCGAGTGAAAATAGTAATATCTTCTTCCCCGAGACGCGTACACGTTACATTGCTATAAAATATTCATACGTCCATAACGATGCTTTTTAGAAAAAAGACGAAGAAGTAGAAAGCCTCAGCTCACCAGTACTTCCAAGTTTAAAATGACCAAATTCTATGAATCTTTTCAAGAGTGCTAGTTTTTCAAGACGAAATTTTATATAAAAGCGCCAAATATCCCTTAAAATCGTAATAATGGAATGACCATAATATTCTCTTAGCCCGTAGCAGGATCCGCTTAACGGCCGCGCACCGTCATCGACGAACCTTCCTTCAAGTGGAACATTAAATCAGCTGAGCAAGCGCGGGGCTACCGCGAGTGAGAAGCGCGAGCGGCAGCAGCAACACAATTCGCAAACGCGGCGAGCGAAGTCTGCCTGGGCAGGCGCGACTCCGCAGAGTCGATCGGTGATATTACGGGTGCGACCGAGGCCCTCCCACGGAAATTGCGCCATCAAATTTCGGCGGTAGACTAGCAGTGGGGTGAATTTCGAAGCGACGAGAGGATCACCTGGCGGCGCCGGGCGCGTAATGGCTCCCCCTCCCCTGCCCCGAGAAAGTAGAATGGGGCCGCGTATCGTCCGACAATTAAAGGAAACGAGAGCGCCGATGATGGCGATGACTGGCGCGAGATTGAGGGAATGGAATTGTAATGACTGCGTTTTCGAATTTCCAATTGGGCTGGCGTTGCTTCGTTCATGGCAATTTTAAGCTATTGTACTTAATTATTGCAACGTGAAATCTTGCGGACTATTTAATTTATAGCCTATTTTATTAATTCTTAGACAGCTGATAAATATATGAATTATTATAAAATTTCTCATAAAAAAGTTTTCCGATTCAGCTTTGCTTCAACTTATTAGCCTCTCCATTTTTGCGACATTGAGTAGTTTCGGACTAGCGTTATTACTTCGGTTACATAGCAATGCTGCATTGCTGCCAATAGTTATCCAATTGTAAACTTTTATTGGGCTTCATAAAATAACGAAACATACACTCGAGGCTAAAACTAGAGAAACGATTCTAGAGGAAATGTTACCTTTCCGCAGAAGATAATTCTGCGGTCGATTTGATGGACATCGTAAGAATTTCAACGTTGCAGGACAGAAGGATTGTATAACTCGCAGAAGTTTGGAAAGAAGTGAAATACAATCGCTAAATTTCACCGGGCCGTTTGAGTTGCTGCTTCGACATCAACTTCCACAATTCTCTTTTCTCCTTTTCTCCTTTTCGGTCTCATCTTCGTATTTTCAGCTTTCCCAAACACAGTTCCGAACTTATTATTTCTTTTGGACAAATGTGGTCAGTTTTTATTTTTATTTTTATCCACTTTAATTTCTAATATTTAACCTCTAATATTTTTTAAATTATATCCTTTAATTATTAAAAAATGTTGACGCGCATTTGACATTCATCTGTTTCTTCGTTACAGAAGTTATGTCTACATTAATTCATAATGATATTTTGTTTTTATTAAACATCTATAAACGAATAAAAGAATATACAAATAATAGTTTTATATATTTAATGTACTACGTTTCAAAGAATTCCCTATTTATTGACCGGATGTATTTCCATCTTTTCGTTTCTTTCTTCGAATTTCTTCGGCCATAACGAAAGCTTATTCTATATTTAAACGTTTGCGGACGCGACTGGATTTAGTGATAAGAGTAGTTCCAAGAATGGACGACGCGAAAATACAGGGTAAATCGGATTCGCCTTCAGTTTGACCGAGAGGAAAAAAATCAATGCACTAGTCAGCCCAGCTTAGTTGACTCGCTCCAAAGTATATATTTGTATTGTTTTTACAACCTGCAATAAGTACAATGATTATGTGCCTTCAAAAAAATTAAAGCAAACATTAATAATTTCTTAAAAGTATCAATAAGATTTGTAATTCACAAAAAAAGTTCAGTTATTCCAGACCACAAAAAAGTATACGAAGCAGAAACTAAGCTGAAAGAATTGTAATTTTTCGGCCACGATTGCATAAAAGTAAAAGAAATCTCAGCCCTATTCAGGGCCATATTAATCGTTTCGCGTCAGATGTCAGATCAGGCGTTCGGCATTGCACGCGGAACTCCCCTTCCCTGCAAAACAGTCAAGGACGCCAGTACGCCGACCCTCGAGCGACTTCCCGCATTCGAAAACACGCGGAGGCGTCCTTGGACCCCCGGCGGTGGCTGTCCCCGTTCGGGGGAGTCGACAAAAAAAGGCGACGAGAGAGAATGACGCCCTTGCGACGCGCGTTAAAGGATCTGCGCACCCTTCACAGGTACTTTTGACGCGGCGTCTCTGCGCCTTTCAAACGCACTCCAGTGATCTAAAGCCGACGCGAGGACAGTGAATGGTTGCTGGAGAAAAAAAGTCGGAGCCGAAAAGTGGTGCCACACTCTCCGGGACGAGGATGGTGGCGCAATTGGTACGCGAGTGTCGCCACGATCACTTTCGAGGCGTCGATCAGGCTGCTTGCCTGCGTGCACGCGACAATGGCTTTCGAATGGCTTTGAACTAAGGAAGGCTAATAAGGTTCCTTCTGTACCCTCTAAAGTTGAATTAGCAAAAAATCACTAAAATTAGTGGGACTTGCTCCACTAATTACTGAATAGTGGAGCACTAGTTGTACTGGTTTTTCACTAATTCAACTTAACAGAGTAGTTTATTTTGGTGTGAGGAAAAGCATCGACAAAAAAAACTTGAATCGACTACATCATACGTTTTTTAAATCCTCTACAAAAATTGACTTTTTATCTAGCCCGCACGCATGCGATTGATGTAAATGGCGTTAAAGGAGGCAGCACACAAAAAAGGGAATAGATAAAAATATACAATCCACTTGGGGTTAAACCCGATTTTCGCATTATCTTCTTAGCTCCCAGTAGCTCAAGGATACATTGACACGATTTTTTACGAGTGCAAGCACCGACAGCTTCGGGGATTGATGTGTGGCAGCATCAATTCGAACGAGGGGAAAAGTATCGAGGGAGAAAATGGAAAGTAGCATTTTCGGGGCCCACGCAGAGCCGATGCCGCGCGACTTATCATAAATTCGCGGATTTGGATTACATCGGCGGCTTTGCTGGCGGACTCCCTCTTCAATTGGTGCGCGACATCGCCGGAATGGCTCGTCGAGAGAGAACACTAGCCAAGGTTAGGGGCGCGGACTATCCTTTTCTAAGCCTTTTTATCTTGTTATTGCATGACTACCAGTGCGATTTCAAGTTCACCCCATTGACGGGAACTCTGCGAGAATACATAACACACTAACCAACGCTTTCAGCGTGGAATTGATGCTACGGATTTATGGTATTATTGCATAAGTAAGAAAAATACTAAGCTGCTACGTTAATAAAAAATTTAATTTTGTTGTTTTTTAAGCAGTAAGGATGTGTTTGGCATTACATTTTACACCAATTTAAGCATCTGTTTGAATGTTCTGTAGCTATAAGTTCACTGCAAATAGTCAATAGGTTCTTCATCGTGGGATATAAAACCATGGTGTGGTTGTGGTTGACCCGATTAACATTGCTTGTAATGCTACCGAGCGTGATTTGGACAAGCCACAGAAAAACCACAGGGAACTCAACTAATTGCGCAGGAGTTACGTTCAACCGGAAATTCTCATGACTGCAAAATGGTTGTACTCATCCAAATTATCCCAGTTTCAATTTCAGTTGAAAGCTTTTAGTTAATTTACGGTGAACTCAATTAAAATTTCTATATCAAACTTTTTGTTAAAAAAAATGTTCACTGAAAAACCCGGAAATTCGCTAGGTTTTAATTAAAACTAAAATTATTTTTTAATTCTGTTACATTTTTCTTAAATTACTTAATGTTAATCGGTCGAAGTATTCTTTGCGTTAATCTGACCCTACTCAGCCTTCTTAAAAACTACTTTTGAATAATAAACTACTAAACTAACAATAATAAACTACTTTT
Organism: Eurytoma adleriae; assembly: GCA_900480045.1. Taxonomy (NCBI): domain Eukaryota; kingdom Metazoa; phylum Arthropoda; class Insecta; order Hymenoptera; family Eurytomidae; genus Eurytoma; species Eurytoma adleriae. Next base: position 42,620 of record UXGC01000812.1, on the reverse strand, counting down.
GAAAAAGATAGAAAAAAGAGCCATGCCAAACAGTTTTTATTTGCAAGGCTTCGTTGCAAATGAACAAACAGAAAGGCTGTAATGAGCTACATTTACAAAAAAAGCAAAAAAGCAGGAGACACGCCAACACGCATGCAGAACTACAGATAAGAGCGCGAGTTGGTCTGTTGCTAAGCGGCGGAAAAAAACGCGAAATCTCCGCGTGCGCGAATCAGTCTTCATTGTCGAACACGTAGGAAAAAGTACGCCTGCGTGCAGAAAATAGAGAGAGCGAGTGCGACTCTTGAATTACAATAGTGCTACCTCAATGGGTCTCCCTCGTGCGCTCTCCTTCGCGTTCGCGCCCGTCGCCGAGCTTTATTTTCCCTCTTTAAGGCTTCGTTTAGCTTGTCGCGGCTGGCTCAGAGTCGCGCGTATTACCCTAGACGAGGAGTACTCGGTCGCCGGAGCACGAAAGCCCGTCGAAAGGTGGGATAACGAGTGCAGAAACTAAATGAAACAAAGCGCCGAATCAAATTATGCGTGACATGTGCCCTAGGCATGCGCATGTGACTGCGCATATGACACCAGGTCTAGTTGAAACCCTTACTCACGCGATGCCCTCGAGTTTCGGCTGAAGCAAAGACGAGAAGAGTCGCGCGAAAAGGAGCGAAAGCACGCGCTCTCGAGATGGGCGCGACTCCGCGCGAGTACTGTAACATCGCAAGGCAAGCGCTAACGGGTAGTTCTCGGTATTCGAGCACGATTTCAAATAAAACCGAGCATCGGACCGATTACCTCATCTGTGCAGAATTTTTAATAAATATTTGTTGGCCAACTAAATAATTTCATAAGGTCAAATAAAGTATAAAATAGTTTAAGGAAAATAAAACGTTGAAAATAAAATAACTCCTCCTCAAATTTTCACTGCAACAAAACAAAGAAAAAAGAAGATTACAATCATTGTTTATATCTTATCTTCATCAACTAATAGTAGCGCGCATGCATTGCTTGAAATTGTCTTTTGGGCAACAAGTAAATAATTAAAAATTAAAAATTCATAAAATTATTCGATCAAGGAAAAATACAAACTAACAATTAGTTGGCATGTGAGTCGATAAAAAAGGGGAGAGAAAAGGACTAGCGCAGCAAGCGAAGCCTTGCTCGCCTAACAGCTTTCTCTATTTTCTCCTTCGGAGCGAATAAAGCCCTTCGACAGTCGAATACTCCGGTTAAAAGGAGCGCGCGGTTAAAGTGGTAACGCGCTCCCCTCGGCCAGGGCGAAGCGCGCCTTTGAATCCCTGCGGCGCGCGGCGTGCGGATACAACGCGGAGCGGAAAGAACTGGCGAAGGAGTTGAGCTCTGCGCGCACACGCCAGGCGCTCGCCGTCCAAAAGGAAAATCCGTACGATCGTGCGAGCGTGCACCGTCCCTTTCTTGCGGAATTGGATTCGCTCCAAAGCCGAGCGCATTTTTGCCTCCACCTCCGTCGCTTTTTCACCGGCGGCCCGACTATCCGTCAATTGTTCCAAATTTCCCGCGTTCCCTCTATCTTTCGGATTGGCCGGAAAAAGATATACGAGGCAACCGCGACGCGCCGGAAAAAAGAGCCGCGGACGCAAATTGCCGAGCAAGCTGACGCCCTTTTTCGGCTTACTTTCATTACGCCCAAGAGAAAATTCGCCGTTTGGTTAACCGAGGGGCATAAGTGCCCGCGGCAAATGCCGGGGAGTCGAATTTTCGAATTCTGCGTGTAGGAAACATCTCCCATTGGTTGCTTTTTCCGTCGTCGGCTTTTTCTTCAAACGGGTAATCGGCAGAGTTGCTTAAGAGAGCACGGCAATATTCGTCGAAAAATCACGATATAAATTCGAGAAAAGCTCTTCCACTAACCAAATTGAATGTTTGAAAGTTTTAAGCGCCACGACCGGTGAAACGGCACTCTCCTTACGGCCAAGGCGAAAAATGCCACCGCCTCATTTCGGCTGATTGCATTGGACGCGGCGTTGTCCAATGCAATTTGCTCGTATTTACTAGCTCGTCCGCCGCTTCCGCCGAAAAATCGAAAAATCGAAAAATCGAAAAAGCCCGATGTACAGCAGAGAAACGAAAAGCGATTTGCGCGGCGGTTCTGTTTGTGCGCAGCAGGGAGGAAAACAAAGCGGCGGTACAATGCGACGAGGATGGACCGTGGGCCGGAAAAAGCGCGGTTAATCTGATCGGGCCGGTTATTATGGAGGTCAGTAAACGAGGCGCTGCATAATTCAGCGGCGCGGCCGCCGAATATTTGCCCCTCGTCGTCGGTGTTTGACAGCCGTCTGGCGACGCGAGTGTATGGAGCTCGCGGCCGCGACAGCTCTCGCGTGTGTTTGCCGGTGAAATAAATCGCACGAAAATAACTGACCAACGCGCGAGGTTCGTCGAACTCGCCGCGAGCGCCCGTTAGACTTACGACGTGGACATTGGACTCGCGTGCAAGCGCACTGCACGGGGGTCGCGAATCCCTTTGAGCGCCTTCCTACTGGCTTTGCAGAGAACTGTCTCGGAATTCGCTCCATACCAGAGCAAAATATTTCTGCAAATTTTTTAATCAACTTCAATAAGCTTCATCGAAAACTTCATTAAGAGATCTATGGTCGTTTTTTACTTTAAATACACGAGTTTAAAAATCTTGTGAAACATATAAACATTTATTTCAATATTTACTCGAAAGTCACACTCCATTGTCATATTTCACATAAATTATTTAAAATGGAATGCGACTCAGATCAATGCCATGGTTTATTCGACCACACAATGTCAACAAATTTTTTTTACTAAAATAGAATATTTTTATTTAAAAGTATGCAAATCAAATTGAAAAACGTTTATTATCATACCGCAACAGAGGGATCTCTCATTAATATAATTATTTATAAAACATAAGACATAACTGCTATTAAGTTTCCATTTTATTGTACCGCTATATTGTACTAACATCGCACAAAAAATCTTATAAGTAGATATTATGTATGAGGTCGGCAAGCTGGCACTGAACAGTAATACGTTAGGTCAATCATCTTGAATGATCGGTTAAGCACTTGCATGAATTCTCAAGCGCAAACTATTTTTATATGATGAGTGATACGTGTTGAAATTTTTATACACTTTTTTAACTTTTATCCTCATTAAATTAATTAAAATCTGATGGTCATCCGTGTCATAACTCGCCATTTTTTCCATTTTCTCATTGCGATTGCAATTACTGAGCGAGAAATTACTTTCCAAAGTGAAATATCCGAGAGCGTGAATTTCTCATGGCAAAAATTACCATTACTCACATTTTCGATATCAATTACGGCCATTAACTATTCGACTAAGACTACATGCGCGTTAAGAGAGATTCAAGGAGGCACAGTCTGACACGCAGCTGTGCATCCTGCAGTTACGTCCGTCCATATTTCTCTATTAAGCCGTGCAGAGAGAGAGAGAGAGAGAGAGAGCGAGAGAGAGAGGGGCAGCAACGGCGGAGTCAATAATCCCGTAAAAAAGACGAAGGTACCTCTGCGCGCGCGCAAATGCATAGAAGCGCTACCCGCAGATGCGATTCGACATTAACCGAGGAAGTCCTCACACACCCGTAAACTCCCTTTACGGTAGCGATGATGCGACCTTTTAATGACCCGCAGCAACTCGATGATAAAGTTATTATGATTTACGAGCCATCTCATTGCTGAGGCACTGCTTTAGGCTTGTTTACGGGAGCGTATTAAAATCACGGCTTACAAGTCTTGGAAAATACTTAATTGATACGTTCAATTGCAACTTAATCGATGAAGCCTGCATTACTAACTTTAAGTATAACAAATGTTCATTTACAAATATCAATTTAATTAACATTTTCAATTATAGTTGTATCATAAAACGATATCTAATTTTTTTACGGTTGGAGGTATATAAAAAACATGCTAATAATACAACGTCAAATCCAAACAAAATTTTAATTACCTATATAAAAAAATTGAAGACTGCAATGCATGGTATCTATGTAGAGTTTTATCCTTTACCAAGGCACGAGACCTCGCTTGGAGAAATCCGATACCATGGACGATCCGAAAATAAAAAGTCCCGTCAAAGGGTTCGCGCGATTGCCCCGGGAAGAAACAGTGCGAAACGAAACGGAAATCTCCGGGGGGTGAAGACGAGGCTATAGGCGCGAGTGCATCCACCATTATTCGACGCGCGAGTATATCGAGTAGCTGTCACTGCGTCGGGGCGTGAATCCAATTTTTGTGTTTTAGGTCAGAGCCGCATGCTCCGTTGGCGGGGCTGAACGAGTTCATTGCGCCGAAAAATTTTTTACGGACTTACCTCCGTTTTTTTCTCTTTTACTTCTTACTTGCTTCCCAAACTCATGCCTTGGCCAAAAAGCTTGCTTCACTTTCCAGACATTTACTACCTGCATTATATTTTTTGTCGGCTTCTTTTAATACAATTTAACGATAATTTGCCATTCGTCATTGCCATTAGAATAATAAAGAAATAAATAAATAAAGATGAATAGCTGTATCAATATTTTCAAGTGGTTAGGGAGAAAAATCGCAATGTTGTAGTTTCAAGCTTGAGAGGCTGTTTAAAAAATTACTGTTGAAAAAACTGTTTGAAGAGCTAGTTATATTAATATCCAAGGGTTGAAAATACTAAAAACTTAGTGAAACGTCATTGAGCATTCTAGGGTAGAGCCCTAGAGAAATGTAAAAATCTCATAAAAATAGATAAACGGTTAGAGCCCCCTCCGATGCCTCCTCGAACGTCCGCGCGAAGCATCGGCGAAAGCCCGCGAGTCGAAAGTGATTCGCCGGAAGAGCCAAAGTGAGCGGTCTACTTGTTCCATGCCGCGCAACCCTCCCCCCACCGTATAGCTGAGAACGCTCGACGGAGAGAGAGGGAGCACGTAGCCATCGCGTAAAAATTAATAATAAAGAGGCCGCGATAAATCCGCGCGGGAGAGGCCGGTACGCATTCGCTCGTTTTTTAAGAGGCGCCCCCGGTGCATCCGCGCGTGCGGGATCAATGAGCGGGTTCAACGACCCCGAATCCACTCGACGCGGTGGCGGCGGCGGCGGCGGTGGCGCGGTTCTTCGCTGTGCGAAAATAGACTGATCGCTATTTCGCGGAGGCGAACCGCCGATGGGGCGTCCTTTAATCGGCGAGGAGTTCGTTGAGCCCGCGCGGCCCATCAACTATTCACGCCGCGTGATCTGGACGAGGAGGGTAGGAGAGGGGTGAGATGCTTCGTCAATTATTAGCTCGGAGCAGCGTGGCATTCTCCGCGGAGCGCGCGAATGTGCCATATCTAATTATGCATATTCGGCGAGGCGCGCGAAAGAGTGCCACGGGGACCACGGGGACCACGGGGAGCAGTAAATGAAAATTGAACGTTTGTTGCTATGGAGGCCACGACCACAGGCTGTCCGGGTGTTGAATTTCCTCCTGATGCACTTTTAGATCATTAGTATTTTTATTTAATCGAGGTAACTGAATCTAATTAGAGTGATGTACTGTACTCGAGCTATATGCTAAATTTAGTAGAGGACTGTGATTACCCTCTTAATAAAGGAGCGGTATATGTACAAAAGTGATTTGGGCTCTATTCGATGCGTATTTTGTAGTGAGCACTAGTAAAATAGAAATTAGAGCCCATATTTGCAATAAAAAGAAGCAAGTGTATTACAACATTCTACATTCACTAGAATTAAGTACGAAAATATTGCTACGCAATGAAAATAGAAAGCGCTTATTTACCTGCTGTATTTGTTTACCAGCCGAACTCGCCGTTAATTTGCAAGAAAAATCCCACGCTTGAAGAAACTTGAAACTCTCGATATTCGCATTAACTCAAGAAAAGGAGACGTTTCAATGGGCTTTCAACGAAACGTCAATGAACCGCGGAGCGCAACGCGTGAGGCGCCTTCGAGTCGGCAACCGGTCGGCGGACCCCTCCTACGCCCCTCACCGATAAAACGATCGAGCGCCGGGGTTTTACTACTGCGCTTTAATAACGCTCCACCCCGCGCTCCACCCCGCGCTCCACCCCCCGCTCCGCGGCCACATATTTTTACGCTTCTTTCTGGGCTTTCTTTTTTTTGCCACTCGCCCCCGGCTCCTTAACAGGAAGGAACTTTCAGTCGTAAAAATAAATTAACCGTTCTACCGATACGCGTGGATTTATTTAAGCTTTGATTCGAGAACAGAAGAACAGCGAAATCTTTAGACGACTTTACCTGCCGCGTGCGCTTCGGTGCTCAGAGCTTATCTGCCAGTATGAAAAATGCACTTGTTTTCACCGTACACTTTATTCATTTACGCATTACGCAATGATTCTTCGAAAATGTTCACGTTCGATAAGCACTTTGCCGAAATAAGACACGTCAGGAATAAACTTTAAGTATTACTGTGATCCAAATCGATATTCTACACACGCGAATCATTACGCAGGTGCAAGGTGAAAGTCGGCGACACGTCACCGCGTCGAGCATCGCTCGCGAACTGAGCCTCAACCGCAGGCGCTTTGAGGGGCTGCGGCCGAGAGGCGCCGCCGGCGGATGGACCGATGGCAGGTACAGGGTAAAAAGGGAAGACCAATCGGGAGAGGTAGGGAGGCTGATGCATAAATGCATGATCGCAAGCCTTCGCGGTGACTTTAGATGAGCTTAGTCGTTCGACTTGAAGCGTTTAAAAATCTTTTACAAAATAATCACTCTTTTATGGTCTTTTGGTATCGCCCTTCGTTTCCAACAGTTACTACGAAGACCGAAAAAAGGCACACGTTGCGCACTAGCAAAACTCACTTGGCTAAACTTTAAAAGACTACAGAATAATAACGCGTTAAATTTCGTTTTCATTATAATATTCGTCATTGAGACAAAATGGCAATAAATTTTACTAACTGTGGCAACGATATATGACTAGCATATTTCATCGAAGCAAAGCTCGGCACCTATGAGACTTGTCAGATACAGGCAAGCCTCACCCAAGTTTGCCCAAGTTTCTGGTATCCTTCGTCTCTCTCTCCCCAAAGGACGCCCGAAGTGTTACTGTGCAAATCCCGCCGCGAGTACGTAATGCTGAACCGGGTGCGCCGCTTACCTTCCCATACTCCTCGCATCTTCAAAATGAAACTTTGCCGGTGCATCAAAATACTCGAGTGTCCATTTGCTGACAATATATAGCAAAACACCTAATGAAAGTTGAAATATTTTCCGAAATCGAGGACCGCACTTTTGTCGTACATTTGTATTCTTTTCCGATTCTTCTCGATCGACCAAATTCACTCTGGCGGTTTTTCAGACTACTTGAAAACTTTGTTATTTCTCTTTAATAAAATTGAAAAAGTACAAATTTACAGTTTATTTTTTAGCGCTTATAATGCTTGTAAACACCCAATGGTCCTCAGTTGAGGCAAGGATAGTAGTTTTCGATACAGGTGCGAGAAAGTAACTTTTAGCCTCGTGTGACGTTTGAACAACGATGACGTAAAAAACAACGCTCGCACGTGTATCGAACAATATTTTATGCAACGATCGCGTAAAATGCCGATTTAGTGGACGCTTGCGTAAGTAAAACAAAAAATAAGATTTGAACAAAAAAGATTTGCGATAACTGCAAAATTTATTGGGCACACAACTTGAACAAAAAATCTATTTTTACATTCTTGAGATAGGACAGATTGCGTGGCGTAATAATGAACTGACGTGCGACACACTTGCAAAGGTATGCTCGACACTCTGAAGCCCCACTTAACCATAAAAGGGTTCGCTGCATTTACAGCCCGAGTTGGCGGTGTCGTCGTTGCGTTATCGGGCGCGACGGAGTCAATGACTCCCCTCGGCTTAGTATCAACTCTAGCTGTCATTCCCATGGTGGAAGCGACGCGACTCAAAAAGTTCGAGAGCCTCATTTACGGATTATTCGATTAAATACATATATAAATCAATCAATCTCTCGCTGAAATCGAAGAGACACCAGGAGCCAATTAAAAGTTTTGCGGCCGCGGGACAGTTTATAAAGCAAGCCGTGAGACGGTGATCGAGCTATTTATTCTTGACCGACGGACGAACAAGTTCCCTAGTTTCATCGATCCTCATCAGCAGAGATTTTTCTTCAGCACTGTTTGAACTTCCTGGTTTAAGAAGCAGTAGATGAACGATACAAAGCAACCCTGAGAATTAAAATGTTGTACCGTTTTGATTTGTATAATGATATTTTGTCAATAATATAAATCATCAGACTCGATTGTTATAAACTCTTTCATATTAAAACTTCTACATTTTAATTAGGTTTAAATCGTGTAAAACTTACTTGAAAGGACGAAATAACTTTGATGAAGAACAAAAAAATCAATTTAGGTTTAGTCTTTTCAATAAAAAACCATACACAATAGAAACTGTTCTGTGCTCCAAAAAGTAATACGAGCATAAATGTTGATCGTACCCATGTCTTGTACTCCATTTTTTTCTGCTGCATTTGACCGGAAATCTTCATCTTGTTGAACAAAACTTGAACTATCTTTACAAAGAAATACAAATTGATCTGCAAAGTAAGCCTAAATTAAATGCAGATGTAAAATTAAACAACCTTACATTATAACAAAAATACGTTACCATAAATGTAATAAATACTGAAACAGCAATAACATAAACTGTTATATCATGTTTCACCCAATAGACATCATTAAAAGAAGAATAAAGATGAACTGTCATCCAAGGAGAAGTTAAAAGTATCGGTATACCTATAGCAAACAATGAATTCCAGGTAAAAAATTGAATTATCGAGTTACTTTTACACTAGCACATTTGTTGCTACGGTAATATCACAGCGCTTTTTACCCCATCCAATAATGACATAACGCTTAATTGAAGTTTTAGCTTCCAGCGGTTTGTGGCAGATCAACTCGTACAAAAACCATCCTTCCATTAGAAGCCAAAAAAGTGTTGCCGCCTCAAAGTAACGCTGTAAGCCAGCTATAAAAATGTAGTGCAAGTGACCGTTGAAGCGCGTAAACTGTAATAGAAAACTAAAATGTATTTTTTGCTATAATATTTTGACCTTATACCTTATATATAATACTGTTTTAATGGGGCACCATTTGTTCGGCAATGGTAGCGAAGTCTTCCGAGACTTTCGATGCAAAATTTATATTAATTTTCTTTAATACTTCTAGGAACAAGTAACAACTGAGCAACTCATTATCGAAGATGACACTTTGAATTAACCACATTACTACTTGCAATATCATAGCTGTTAACATGTGCATGTGCAATCGTGTTCTGGCATTTCTTAATTTTCTACAAAAATAAAAAACAATTATTATCGAATCCAATGAAAAATTTATTTTTTAGTGATACCTACTCAAATAGTACGAATACAGTAAGTGCAATCACCAGTACAACCAAGGACAAAAAGTATATGCATTGGCTTAATGTAAGGAGTCGACTCTCCCACATCTGTAAACGAAAAATTCATAATTCTCATGACTCCTGGTAAATTGAAAAAATTAATTGTTTACTTATCTGATTGCGAACTTCGGCAAACTTTTGAGCTGCTATTTCGATGAACAAAAAAGAGTAGTTGCCTGCATCTGGACAGGCTGAGTAATCAGACAGATTCCATATAGCACGTCCGCCATTAAAGCCGTCGTCGTACAAAATGCAAGTTCTACTAGCCGTTTGATTCTCAAACTCTTGTTTAGGACAGGGCAATTCAACGGTCTCGTTTAAAGCCACAGACGACCAACAAAGTTTAGTATCCCAGAGAGGTTCGCACCACTTATTCGATTTTTTATCTAAAAATAAGCACTTGTGACAATTATTCGTATTTAATTTAAAAAGCAGTAAAATGGCAGTAACAAATAAATATTTTACTTACGTTTTTTTAACGCTTCATCACAATTGTCAACCATTTCGATTATTATTAAAATTCAAATTCAAATACTTATCTTAGTCGCTTTATTATATTCAAGTAAAATAAATACTTTCATTGACAATAACAGGCTCCACTAAAGTATAAAATATAAAATTAAAAGTTTCAGATGTTTTCGGTGAGTTGAGCTCATCTACATACCCGTAAATACTCTTGAGAAATGACTAACGTTCTCAATTTGAGTTCCCATGTTTCTAGTATACGCATGCGCCAAATTTTGGGGAATGAATTAAATTAATAAATGGCCCTGCGTAGTATCATTTTCTACCTAATTTACTTAAACAGTATTTACTTAAAAATTGATGTATTAATTAAATTAGGCTACCATTTACACTAATTAGCTGTACGTGAAATGTACAATCTATTAAAAATCCAATCTGTTCAAGTGGTTAATTCTGTTTTCTTTTTTTAATAATTATCTAATAGATTATTCAATTCCTCGTATTCTTTATATTTGAACCATTCAATTACTTACGTATGTACATAAAAAGTTGATAATAAACATAAAAACACTGATTAATAAAAATCAACTGTCCATATTTACGTATAATTGTCGAATAATTTTTGAAATCTGAATGAATTAAAGCTTAGCTCCAGAGCATAGCGTAGTTCGTAGGGTCGAAGATACTCGGCGGTTAGACGAGGAAGGCCAGGCGGTTTCCGCATGGCCGCAGCGTGCGTTACAGAGGCCCGCAACGATCTCCCTCGTAGGACTCGCGCCGCCCGCGCGGCATCATTAGAGCGCGGCGCGGAGCGGGAGGCCGAGCCGAACCGAGCCCTTGACATCCCGTCGTACGCTCCTCGGAGCACTAAGCGACACGAGCTCGCTTGGCGCATAATACCTTGCTGACGTGCGATGATGCGATAGGAATTAACATTTCAATTTTTTAATGGTACTTAAATGTTCCGCTTAGAAATTTTATTTTATGCATTGCATTAGAGATATAGTACTGATATTATAATTACCAAGGGACATACCTATATTTACATATTTCCGATAAAAGAATAATTGAAAATCAGAAATGATTGAGCGGCTACCTTATAAATAAATCGTACAAAATTGGTTCAGTCCAATTTTCTTATTTGTAGACGTTAACTAGTTATTAATTAAAAATTTATTTTCATTAACTTAAGCTATGTTTAATAACGCAGCCCAGACCAGTCAAGATTCAAAAGTGTTAAATCTCCCGTAAGGTTAAGATAACATAACCTAATACAGCTGAAATAAAAAGTTCACGGTCATGTAACTGATTTTCTCAGAATAGAAGAGGAGGAGGACTTGACATGCTGCCAGCGAGCTCCCTGTTGCCCCTCTTACCTGGGGCAGATGCTAATAACAAAGTCGGCGAGCTCGTGCTTGCCACAGTTCACAGTTGGCACTTTATTCTGGTTGAGCACGGTGTTGGCGCTACTGCTCATGAGTTACGGCACTCTCTACATCTTCCTGGGTGATCTGGTGTTACCGGGAGGCGGAGCCTTCGGACTCTTCACCCTCGTCGTATTCGCGTACTTCCTCGGCTGGTCCCTCACCTACATACCCTACCTCCACATTCCGCCTGTCTTCGGCATGCTCATGGCTGGCATCATCGTGCGCAATGCCAATCTGTACGCCTGCGATATTGGTACCCCGTAAAAAAGGACTTTTAATGCTTGAGAGATAATGAGAATTACCGCAAGATCGACAGGTATAACATTTACGAGTCCCTGGGTGCCAGAGTCACCTCGAAGATTCGCATGTTCGCCGTGACCTTCCTAATGCTGCGCGCAGGCCTTCAGTTGACCACCTCGGCGATTCGCGAGCATCCTTTCTTCGTCCTCAATCTGGCTATCGTGCCTTGCTCCTTTGAAGCACTCACCATAGCGATCTGCTGCCACTTTATACTTGACTATCCTTGGGCCTGGGCGTTTCTCACAGGGTAAGAAGAAATTTAATCCTATCAGAAAAAACATATTTTTCTAGTAAAAGGAAACGATCTGCACAGACACCGTACAAATACCACTGTGCCCTTCGTAATCTTACCGAGTGGCTTTTACCCTCATCTGCTGTCCGTGTCTTAAATATGAAAAAATATCGAAAAGCCGTCCACGATCGTTTACCTAAGACAAGTTTTCAGTTTCGTTGAATTACATTTATTGCGCTAATCTGCACGTGTTACGATGCAATCGTGCAATCTGGAAAGAAAAGTTCCGCTCGTAAATTGAGAGCGCATCAACAATGTGCAAACTAGTTCATCAAGCAAGCGAGTATTATAAGAGCCGGCGTTTCAGAAGCATAATCGCCTGCATATCGCCGGTCGTGCCCGTTAACTGCATGGTAGCCTTGGCGGAACAGGGCTACGGCGAGGACAAAGACATCGCCTCGCTGCTATTTGCGGCCGCTTCAATAGACGACATCCACATTGTGTCGGTCTACTCCATTTGTTTCTCCTTTATCTTTACGCACGGTAAAAATGAAAGAAAAAGAAGTGAACAAAAAAATGACACAGCGAGGCGGAGACGCGCGCGCCCAGCGCGTCGGGAGTTTGCACGTGCGTATTGATCTACTCTGTCGACTCTCGATTTACCAGATATCCAGCCGATGAACTGGTGGCAATACCTTCCCGGAGGCCTGCGCGACCTCATCTTGGGCACCATCCTGGGAGCTGTGCTTGGCTGCTTTTTCGCCTTTTTCCCACATAGGAAACAAGTAGGTTCCTTGCTACTTAAGCTACTTTCTTTCTCATCTTCGTCTTTCCAAATTTATTAATAAAAACTGTTTAAGGATTTTCTGCTCTGCTCTGCAAATGAATTCCTGTACCGCTTTTCCTATTTTTTCACAGAAATACGTGGTAGAATATCGCTTGGCTGGACTGGTCATTGGCTCTCTTTTGTGTACAATGCTCACTTCAAAGATCAGGCTTACCGGCGCCGGCTTTCTCGCCACCCTGATTATGGCCTACCTGGCAACCTCCGTATGGCGGATTCTTGTCATACCCTTTAATGTAAGTATGATGACCCATGGTGTGCGAGAGAGAAATAAAATTTATATTCCTCAGTTATAATTGAAATTTCATGACGTTTGTTCATTTGTTCATTTCATATTTACCTCCCGAATTGTCCATTGTTACTGCGAATAATAAGTGAAATGGGCCGATTGAACGGTTGAAATTATTAGTTGTAAAGCTTGTAACCAATTTCAATATTGATTATTTGCAATAAATAAGGTTGCGGCGATTGATTTAATTCAAACATTAGTTTCCTTTTTTTATTAAAACGTATTCTTTCAATCACTTACACAAAAATCGCTTATTTAGTGCAATTCAATTTAATGCAAAATTTCTCGATTTTCTATTTTTCGAATTGCAATGATTGAAATTTCCAATAGAATTGTCCAGTAGAGTGAAATGAATTTTTTGCTTTTTTCAGATTAGTCTCATGGACCCATTCCGCAAGGCCGTACACGTGATGTGGCACTTAATGCAACCTGTTCTCGTAGGCGTAATCGGTGCGGATATCGATTTCCGCAATTGGTCACTGGTTAGATTTGGCTTTCACAGCATTTGTCTCTTCTTAGGAATTTTGGTAAGCAGAATGCAAATGTATGTAAGATCAGATCGTATTGATTTCTTAATAAGTGGTATTCATCATATGCTTATTTAAATTCACACCTGAAATTTCTAACTGATTTTTATAATTGGATATTTAAAAAAAATGCAAAATAAATTAAAAAAATTCCTCTAGTATTTATATCAGCAGTAGAAAAAGTAGTAGTGAAATTCTAATCTTCTTTACAGATGCGTATATTGTTCGCATTCTTATCTACCTTTTACGCACCATTCAATATGAAAGAACGACTGTTTGTATCGTTGTCCTGGATTTCAAAAGGGACATTACAGGTAATCCAAACTAATGAAATTCTACCGTTTAGAGATTTAAGATTTAAGATAAAAAAGCAATCGCGGGGTGCAGCTATTAACCTTTTAATCCAAAAATCCAAGTCTTGAAGTCTTGAAGAAAAGTAGAAATATCGGGCTTTTCTCCAGGCCGCGCTTGCTCCGATGACGTACGAGCAGGCGCTTCAGGACGAGAATGAGGCGGAGATAGCGCTGGCGGAGGACTGCGAGCGCATCGCCGTAATCGCGATAGTGGCGTTCGCGCCTCTAGGCGCGATTATCATGATGCTGACCGGACCGATGCTACTGAACCAGGCCACGGACGAGGAGCACCGCAGGCGGCGCGAGCTCAGCTACATCAAGATCATGAGCCTCCAGCCGGTCAGAACTCGACGCGAGTAATCCCCCGGCGATAACGTTCCGCCTCTACCCCCGATCTTTTTCCCTTTAAACGGTGCGTGAGGACCTTCAGGATAGTCATTTACGACTCCTTGGAGGAACGTTTACATCTCGATGGGATGCTGCTTTTTGCCTCTTTTGCTAAACTTTCGTTATTTTTTATGTACTTGTATAGCCACGAGGTCGGTTGCTTTAATAAACTACTTTTTTATGAGTTCCATTATTCAATCATTCTTATATCTTTATAAATAAAGCTATAGGTATAAGGTAAAGTTATACGCTTTTTCAGTAAAATTGCTTTTTAATACTGTTTGATACTGGAACAGATAAATGAAATAGGTAAATATTTATCCGTACGTATTCTACGTAGTCATTATTTACCAAATTAATTTTGTATGCTTTTCATAATTAAAAACATATAATTTAATAGCGAGTTAGTACAATGCAATAATATAAAAAAATATTTCTATTAACAATATGATACAAGCCAGTATTTCAATTGATAAAATCTAACAACTTCCATATTTTTCAGTGCACCATCAAACTTTAAAAGCCTCGCACGCCGTGTCTATTTAAATTCCCTAAAAAAATATAACGGCCCCCTGTGAATCGCCGAATCGGCCGATCCGCGCGATTGCGAGTATCCGACAGGCAGAAAATCGGCGGACGAGCAGAAAAAGTAGAAAAACGATTGCTCTCCCATCGTTCTCGCATCGTTCTCGCACCGTCGAGCGATATTTGGCGCTACACTTTGGAAGTGTACGCCCAGGCGATTCCAAGTTTCGCTGGCGCGCAAACATGGGAGGCGGATGCTTTTCGTTAAACGGCCCAGTGTCATCTCAGACGCGAGGCGATAATTATTGGCAAAGTGTGAAACTGGGGCGCGCTTCCCGTCACTCGCGCGCGCGTGCGCCCGCGGCGGCGCGGTCCCATCCCTATTGTCCGTCAATTGAATCGTGGCGGCGAGAGGGGGGAGGATAGGGGAGGGCTAGATAAGACGAGTCGCGATTGTCACAGGGTTCGTTCGCGGTGGCGCGCCGTCGACGTCTTACACAAGGTGAACGCGACGGGCGGTGTTTCACCTTTCGTGTTCGTCCTGTTTTTCTCTGCCGTCGCAAGCGGCTTCTTGTCAATCGGCGATAACGAGGCGCGGGAACCGAGAAAAGCCACTGCTATCGACAGTCGCAAAGTGCAGCCTGCGCAGCACAGCCCCATCAAACGATATTTTTGGCGCGTCTCACACCTGCAGAATTACAATACTAGGAAAATGTTTTAATAATTAAATTGCGATGCCGCTAAAGCAAATTTAACTTAAACACCTTTTGTCAATATTATTTGTAAATTGTACGGTTGAGCGGTAACTACGTTAATAACGTTAATACTCACTCTCGTTTTACCTAATTGCAGTATAGTTATGCCCGTGTATATTCTTACCTCGCACTTTCGTATAAAATATCGCGCTCGGCGCGATAACACGCAACTTCTCTCCACCAGTCCAGCCGCGGCAAATTCGATCAGCGACGCAGATGCGAAATCGACGATCGATCCTCGGCGCGCATCCTCCCATTCCCCCGCATGCCCGCCCGTCGTTTCGCCGACGCAACACGCTAGATTTATCAATTTATCGCGAGCAATACGGTTCCATTGAAAGGTAAGCTTATACGAGCTGCGTTGTTACTGCATGCAAGACGAGCAGTCCGCGAAAATGCATGCTGGCGGCTGAAAAACTAAGCTATGTTGTTTTTTAAACTTTCATCGCGTGAATATTTAATGTGGATTACAACTGCGATTAAATGCTACCAGTTATTACTATTTATAATATTTTCTTGTTAAGTGGATCCTAAAAATCTGTAAAACAACTTTTACTTCCAATTCCAAGTAAATGCAAGAAAATAAACCGATTAAATTTAAATCGGTAACAGCGACAGGTATTACGACACTGTAAAGAGTGCAAATGGCGCATTGCATCCTTCCGCAAGCTTCTGAATCGCACCGATGGCCACTGATGGTAGCGACCGCGGGAACACTGTATTATGCAAACAACCACTTTACCCGGCTAGTGGATCCGACCGAAGGTAGACGTGCAGTATAAGGTTGAAAAACATCGCTGGCTGCCCCCGGGCCTAATTATTCTAATTCTTTAGGGGACTCGGATTTAATGCATAAAGGTCGATTCATTGCAAGAACAATTTTAACATATTTTTATTAAAAAGAAGAAAGCGTTTGGTCCTAAAAAATGACTTCCTTTCAATCGATATGATAAATAATACATTTGAATGCATTAATAATTGGTGTTATTGCACAGTTAAGTATATAAATATATTTTTGATGGTATTCTTAAAAAATGTTCGTAAAAGTAAAAACATAAAAAAATAAAAGCATCCAACTTCCAATATTCCGACGAACGAAAGCAAAAAAATCTTCGAAAAGAATCTTTTATACAACGCAGTCCACACTCTCGCTGCATCCCTTCGCCTCCACCGTATAATCGCTTATCGTCCGCAATCCTCTCGGCTTTTTTCGACTGCGTGCGTTACAAAAAAGTTGCCCTCTCGAAAGGATCGAGCCTATACACACGTATAAGGTAGCCAGTGTCGTTGCCGTAGTCGTCGTCCCCCTCGCGAAGATTGCACACTTCGCGATATCGCGGAGTTCAGTTATCCGCGCGCACCCCCTACGTAACACCATCCGGGCTTATTATAAGACCGACGATGAGAAAAAAAAGTGACGGGGGAATAAAAAACCTATACTGTGTAATCGCTGCAACTCCAGTTTCTACTGTTTGACAATAGTGCACTCGTATATCCTGCTCTTTTTCTTTCACTCAATGACAATCAAATTCTTTTACTAATTTTATATATTAAAAAAAAGAAATATAAATAACGGAATAGTCCAAGTAATAACAAAATTACAAGTTTAATGAACAATAAAGAATATAATTAACAGATACTTATTTTCGTAAAGACTTGATTGTGTTGTTTTGACAATATAATAGCTTATAAAGTTATACTAATAAGATGTATTTGTGATTAATAATAACAGTTAAATAAAAAATGTGTAAAAGTGCTTATTTTTTAAATGCTTGCACATTCTTCACCCACAATTGTTTTGTGCGATACGCAGCATACGCAACACTAAATTGCAAAGTTCGCAGTTATGCATGGAAATTGATGACTAAATGACTAAACTGATAATTAAATTGATGATGCTACATAAAATTCTTTAGTCATTTTATTCACTCTAGACGATATTTACTTATGTTAATGAGTGTATAATAAGTTTATTGAACAATTCAACTTTTGTATGAGGCCTGCAATTATATGATAAAATTATGCACGTCTACTTGCATAATTAAGTAAGCATAATTTACTTAAATATAAATTAGCTTAAAAAGCTTTCAGAAATCAATACCCAAAAATAAATTTTATCTAAAATTTTTCTCAAAACATACTGTCTATTTACTTAAACTGATGGCCTGCACAAAATTTGTTTACCAAATATGTGAATCCCAATAATATGTTCTATCAGCATGCTTTTTTTACTTTGCAAAATTAATATTTTTACTAGCGATTTTAGACTTCAAGTAGAAAAATCCATAAAAATCTATTAATAAAATATCACAATCAGCTTGCAGAGCTCGATGCATACTCGCAATATCAACTCTCTCCCAAGCCTAGAAAAGGAAGTAAAGGACTAGATCCTCTGCCCTCGCGTCACGTACACACAGGGAGTACATAGATGCCAATAAGCAATTCTGGGGTCGACTGATTTGCGGTACAGACTCACGGTGTTCGTGCACAGACGAATTTCAATTTCCGGAAATGAGATGCGGGCATAAGCCCTTCCACGCAAATGCGTTACATCCTGCTAGCCCGCGCGTTGGATGCGACACGAGCCTTCGCTAAAATTGTATATCGAGAGTGAAGGGAGCTTTGAAAAAGGGCACAAGCCTCGCCGTGGGGGGGGGGGGGTGAGCGTGCGTCGTCTATTCACACAAATATTCGCGACAGAGCGCGCGGGGGTGGCAAAGCCTTATAGTATACCACGAAAAGTGGAGTACTTATCTTCGAATTACGAATTTTTCCAAGCTCGTGAATCGCCCAAGTTTGCCAATATTTTCGCTGAGCAAGTAAAAAAGGCTTTGGCTTTACTTCGTCGCAACTTTTTTTACAACCACGTAATTTTATAAGAATTAAGCAGATTGGACTCTATAATTATTTGAACAGTTTGACTTGGAGGCTGTATTAACCAAACACATACTTACTGCGAACTAACTTTGAGCTCAACTGTTTATTTAATACTGTATTTTGTTTTAAACATTCCATTGGATCAAAGCGCCCAGCTTTTCTGGACATTGGACAGTTCAATTTTGTAATAATCACCCTCAACAATTATTCTTTTTGGGTTTAAAAAATTCGAAGTTTCAAAAAGTGTTAGTGATATTAATATTATTAAAATTAAAAATGTGAAAATTACGGCACTCGATCATCAATATAATTATTTTCGAGTGCAATGTCAACTCCACTTCGAGTTCGCGAAAATCGCTCAGCACAAAACTGCCTATATCTCAAAGGTTAGATCGCGGGTAGTTGGATAATTTTTCGAGAAAAGGCATTTCACGATCTCGAATTCGTCCTCTAGAGTTCAGTCATCCGACTAAATTTTCGGGGCAAGGCGGCGAAAGAGACGGGAAGTCACGATTTAAAGATTTTCTTATTACAGGATTTGGCTGGAGGCACCCTGGTTATGAATTGAATAAATATATTTAATGTTTTTTGGCGCGGACAGTACTCAAATACCGATGCATTGTTCCATCAGATAACAATAGAATGCATCAGAATTAATGACGTTTGCGACAAAACAATAAAGAAAAAAAAATCCATGAAAAAAGTCTCCGATGCATGAATAGTTAACCCTTTTCATTCACGCTCCGCGTGATCTCGACAAAGCCGAAACCGTGAATAAACTCACGTAAGTAAGCACCACCGGCTCGGCATGCACCATATAAGAACCAGCGTAGGCTAATACGAGGAAAGTGAGAATGACTGGTGCAAAGAAATAGAGGAAGAAATGTGAGTACGCTCGAAAAATCGAGAGAAAGTGGTGTGTGTGTGTGTGAGAGAGAGAGAGAGCACGAGAGAAGAAGAGAAGAGAAATGACGGCGCGGGTGGGCAGCGGGGTCGATATTTTGGCCGACCGCCAGCTAGACGCCAGCGGACCACGCATTTAGTGCACGGCACGACGAGCGCGCTTTTACTCTCGACCGAGCGCTGCAGGCACACGGGAGAAAACAGCAGAGAGGAGGTGGCGGCTCACGGCTGCTCGCGGATCCATATGCGCTAAACTTCCGGGCCGACGCACTATATGCCTGTCTGTCGAGGTCGAGCTATCTCTTGCGATGCGTAGGAACCGAAAACGTCTTCGGCCGATTGTTTTCCTTTCATGTTGTAATACTGTAGTTTTAAATTGTTGGCAGAAATCGGGAAGACAGTATACGTGTAGATTCAACATACTTGTATAATTTTTTAAATATACTAAATAGTACTATTTAAAAATAAATTATTGGATTATTTTTTTAAGATTTTTCATGTAATATATAGTCAAGGTTGAAATAGTTAAAAAGAAACTTACAATCATAGTTTCCATCGCTAATAGCAGCGATATCTTCGTCGTCCACATCTTCTGTGTTTCTGAGAATCTCATGAGAGGAAATGTTACCGAATTGTTAATACCGAAGACGAAATCAAAGGCAGGCGGAAAAAAAGGATCCATCTCAACCATCGGCAGTTTAAATCTTCCTTTTACTGCTTCAAAGGGCATTTAGCGCAGTTACACGTCCTCTCTAGATTATTTTCAACATTTTTCTTGTCTATATACAAATGATGAATGGTGAAAAATGTTATTGTTCACTTGTAAATTACAATTGCCAATTGAATATATAAAAGTAGCCATACAGGCAATTAATATCGATTTTGCTAAAAGTTCATCTTGACTATCATATAAAAATGCGAGACTATATTGTTAATATTATTAATAGGATATAACTTTTCTCATTGAGTAATAAAATTCATAAATAGAAAAATGTTTAAATATTTCCAAAATAGGTCTTACCAGACTTGTCTAAATCTACTTCCGCATAAGCATTGTCACATTTGCAATTTCAGAAATTCTTACCTGTTCTTACATGTTTTTACACTTATATAGATGTACAATATAAACATGCCATATCTATAGTCTGCATACGTTGGTAAGACCGATTCCTTCTATTCCTACATGTCGATGTCATGCGACGTTAACGCGTCAAAATATTTGTTTTATTCCGAGTTGTGCAGGTCAGAAGGCACCTTCGATTTCTGCACTTTAATTTTTTTTTAAAATGATGTTACATAAAATATCTGAATTAAGGTTATGCAGATTGTGCGGTAAAGATAAGGCTCAAGGCACAGATTTGTATAAAGACAAGTTAAAAGGTTCAGTTCTTATTTCATTCATCGATAAATACTTAACAAAAGAGGCAAGTTTTAATGGTCTTGCAACGCTTTGTTTCATTTACAAGGTATTAGTTAAATAATATTGTTTTGTGATTGCAGGTTATCAGTATTTCAACCTCCGATGCATTCTCCAAGTTTGTTTGCAATGAGTGCGAACAAAAAATTTGCATGTTTGATGAATTTTGTTCAATGGTTGCAAATGTTCAAAAACAACTTGCTGCACCTGCTTTGGAGATAGATTTTACAGAGGTATTTATTTATCAATAAAAAAATTTTAAAATAAATTCCCTTTTCTATTAATTGTTTTTAAATATTATTTCCAGGATATGTTGTCACATTTAAAAGAGCCTTCTCTATCAAATAAAACACTTCAACAAATTACTAATCCAGAAAAAAGGCAACACATTTGTCATATTTGTGCAAAAAACTTTAGATGCTTAGCTCATTTGAACAGGCATAAATTAATTCACACAGGACAACGCCCTTACGTTTGCAATGTATGTAACTTTATTTTTTATCTATGTACTTTACTCAATGAGAATATTTTTTTTTATTAAAACAGATTTGCAACATGTCTTTCAACCAACAAGAAATTATGTTGAATCACAAAAAAAGTCATGAAGGAAAAAAACTTTTTCAATGTGCTCATTGTCATCAATCATTTCGTTATAAAGTTTCTTTGAAGTCTCACGTGATCAATTACCATAATGTAAGTGATCAAACTATTATTGGTAATCAAGTTATAAGTATGAAAAATGAAACTTTGCAATGTACAGAATGTGGTAAGCAATTTGCTACAAAATATAAGTTACAAAGGCACATGAGGTGCCACACTGGTGAAAGACCTTTCCATTGTAATTTTTGTAATCGCTCCTTCTCACAGACTGGTAATTTAAAACTTCATCAAATAAAGTATCATCAAAATCCATGTCCAGTTTCTACAACTCAAGACCAACTTCAACGTGCAGTTGATTGTACAGCAGAACACAATGTTGCAGTCCCCTTGAATACTTTTCAACCAATTTTTCTTACAGAAACTGAAATTCAAAATACAATCAATGAGACAATTAACTATACTGATCCTAATTCCTCAACCTACATGAATAAGCAATATGAAGATCCCCTATACATTGATGAAGAGATTGAAACATTACTTGATCAGGATCTAGATCAACTAGAGCGTCAAAAGTATGCTGCATCAACACAAGAAAAAGTTTCATTTTGTTTAAAACAACCTGAAACACCTGAACTTATACACAGTTTGCTTTATGATGATTAGTATTAGTCCAATATGAAGATAATAAATTGTATATTTACAAATAATAAACAAACAGTTCATTTTACAACACCACTTTATTGGTATTTTAATATTCATATAAAAAGCAAAAAAGTTGATTTGGTCTCACAGTCACGGAACGGCCAGTGTTTTCACTATTACAAATAGCAATCTCGTTGTTTTACAATTTTTCTGTTGTTCAAATAATGTAAGAAAATAGATTACAAATTAAGATAATTAGGAACTCGGTTATTATGTATTTACAAGAAAAGATTAAAAATCATTTTTAAGTAAAAATCAAATTTTGTATGTTAGTACCTTAAAGGCGATCGTTCCTTTCCTACAAAAAATAAATTTACATATGCATCACCTTACTGAAATATTCCGAGATGTAAGACTCTAGACAGTATATGGTATGGCAATATTTTAAATATTTTCGTATAATATATTGCAGACTACTGTTACATGTAGACATACATTTTTGTATTTTGCAGTAGAATCAAAATTCGCTGAATATCATGAAAAAAACATTAAGTTTGGCTAACAAAAATATTAGAATAATAAAATGGCACAAAAGTACATAGCTATAAGAATGCAATTGTTAACAATGACATAAGTAGTCTAGAGAATAATAAAAAAGGGGAGAAACTTTGGAATATTAGTGGATTGCAAATATATGCAACCATCTACAATTCTAATTGCTATCACAAAAGTATATTGCAATATAATCAAAAAATACTCAGATCGCAATTGAAATTCAGTCCGATAATAAAAATAGCGCATGATTATAATATGACTTAAATAATACAATTACAAAATCTTAGAAGCTATTACACGCATTTGTTAATTTTAAATGCGCACAATTATTACAGTTTAAATAACACACCTTACCTATTATTTCGTTTTATAATTTTATTTATACAATTGGTTCTACGATAAACTTTAAATAATGCTTTTCTTTTATAGGTTAGAACCGAGAAAAAAAAGATCGATAAGGCACAGCCCCGTAATGAATACCGCGTTCACTCATCTCTCTTTATTGTATTATGTGCAATTATGTTTTCGGGACTGATTGATAGTGATAAATTATCAAGATTTCATACACCAAATGTACTTATCCTACATCTCCTAATCTATAGAGAGTAAAATATATTACTTCCATAAATGTTTTATCAATCAAATATTCTGTCAATTTGACTCAAAATTATGTTTATCGTATGCATAATAGACAAACTCTTCTTAACATTATTCATCTTGTAGATGAGGGATAGGTAACTGACTCCCTACTTTTTTTTTTTTTTTTTTTTTTTTTTTTGAATGAACATAATATTTTAATAAACGATACTTTGATTTATACAATTTGCTCGAAATATCAAAGTTCCTTTCTACACTCATGCAACCGTTTCAGACATCATGAAACATTGTTTCAAAATAAAACTAGAAAACCGTTAAAATTTACAGTTTCCCGTATTATACATTAAAAGCTTCGCTCTTCTCATAAAACTAGAATACGTTTCATAAGAACAGATTGCCCATTAAATAAATTCAATCGAAGTGATCCCTCTAATACAATATATTTAACAAACCAGTATTAGTGGCGTAGACCATACCTTGACCAGGTTGCGGCACCCATCTAATACAATTCAAGCTCACGTAACTAGGAGTTTCGCGATTTTGTAGTAACTCTCGCAATAACACCATGCTTTTTCTCTTCGGTTTCACGTCGCTCAGATCGCTGAGCCTCGACGCAATACTGCTTCGACTACGCCAGTCTGAGCTGTTGACGTTAGCGTTGGTTGGCTGCGGCGACGGATGTTGATTTCCATTCTGCTGCTCGTCGTTGGTTGAGAGCCTTCGCAGATCGCTGATGTAGTGATTGAGCAAGCACAAGTAGTCTAGGTGACGCCTAGCTAAGTCATCGCGATCCTGACTATTTACATTACCAGCGTCGGACGGAGCGCCAGCGAGTAACTTCTCTTCAGGCTCGACGAGTTTATAAATGAGAGCCATAGGAATTGGACGAGTAGGAAAATGAATACGACGCGAGGCCAGGCCGACGAGAAGATGTTGCTTTGTTGGGGACATCGAGACCGAAATGACCGTTTGGTCCGTCGGAGCTGAGTACACTCTTTCACCCAATGTTTCCCATTCTAAACTATATACACCTGTAAGTGGGAAGATTTTCATGAAATTTTATTTATTTCGCAAACACTTTATTTTACTTTTATTTTATTGTACATTCATATTTCTTACCTATTGTTGTCATTGGATTGGTACGACTTGATGGCAGTACAGTTGCCAATAATGTACCATCGGATGATATATCTATACTAGCATCATTGTGAATTTTACAATCACGTACGACTAAATTTTTCTTAGCTGAAATCACAATATTATTTATTATTTTTAAATATTACTAGGTAATTTACTAATAAAATCTTACCATCTTGGATATCTGGAATACTGGAAAAATCCCATGCTTGAATCCGGTAACTTTGGATTTCCAATGCATTGAACATCATATTTATTTGATTATCTAATTAAATAAATAAGATTATATTACAAGATACTAAATGATTCAAAAGTATTCAATTGAATATTTTTAAGAGCGATACCTCGAATTTCTACATCATCACTGTCGTTTTCTGGATCTCCACCTCCGCTTGATGCTTCACCATTTCTGAATACACCTGGACCTCGTGAGGGTAAACCTTCTCTCCACGAAGCCTGTGTTAAGAACCACCGATGAAGCTAAGTAATATCCGATAAAAAAATTAAACTAAAAGTAAACTAAATTACAGAACAAATATTTACATGAAAATAAACTTAAAAACAATTTATAAATAAATTTGAATGTAACGTAACACGTGAAAATCAAAATGTCTTAAATTTAATGTTCTTTTTTAATTATAAAGAAAATCAAACCTGATTCCTAACATTGCCTGGAGAGAAAAAAGATGAACCCTGTGGAGCGCCGGCATCATTATTTTGATTGGTACTTGAACTTGCGGCACCATTTTCAGTCATTCCGGGCCTGTCATTTCGCGGGAAAGTGCCGTACACGTAAGGTGCGAGTAATTCTCTGGATTGCAGTAAGCGTGGCCTACGGCTCGGTGGCATACTAATGAAATCGCTCACAGGTACATTGTTTACGCGTATCAGAGGCACGTTGAAATACTGCCTTAGCAACGACGAGGATGAACCGGCCGCAGCCGACGAAGAACTCACTCCGTCGCTCCGCTGAGTGAAGCGTGCGCGCGTCGGATACTCCGCTCTGCTCGAAGATGCCACTTGATTGTTAGTTCGTTGCGTGAAATTGCTACTTGTGGTATTATTACTTCGCTCGCGTGAATTCAATGTTGAGTCTTGATAACGCAAGAATCGACTGCTGCTTGGCAAAGTACTTTCCAGATTGCGTGAACGCAAAGCACCATTGAATCGGCTCAGAATGGTATTGTAAAAATAATGGTAGGAGTCTGCCCGACTTGAATTCGTTGCGTTTCGCTCTCGTGACGAAGCACCATTGTTTCCACTGTTGTTGCCTAGTAAAAAATTTGAAATAGCATCTAGACACTGTAGTCGACGTCGCATTAGAGCGTAACGCTGCAAGATCAACAAACCTTCGAGCCGTCTACCAGTTGACGGCTGATTGGAATTCCACCAGTGACTTGGAGAGTCACGACGATCTGTTCTACTTTCATTAGTTGCAGCACCTGTACCTACAAAGATTTTATAAATTTTAACATTTTTATTTGTATTAGTATTACTTGATGTATTTGTCTTCAAGTTTGAAATAACATAAACTAACCAGACACTTCTTCATCCTCACTTTCATCGCTGTCATTATCAAAGCGAGTATTCGCTCCACTTCTATTTCGATAACGCTGAGTCGAATCACCACCATTCGAGTTTCTTTCGACTTCACGTTCAATAATACTTCGAATCTCTGCAGACAAAGCACTTTCAATACGAGAGTCATTAGCTAACGAGCTATCGTTGCTGTCCGCTTCATTCACACCCACTGTGCTTGTAGATATGTTTTGAGTACCAGAACTCGTTGTCACTGTAGGCGCAGTTTGCGAAGAGGACACACCTGCACCAGACACTTCCATTTCCAGTAATCTCGTCAACCTTCTGGTCATCTCCAAATCAAGATTCGAGTTTAATGAGTTCAATGAACTCGAACTCGCTGTCACTAAATAAATGTACCACTTTAGTGTAATAATATTTAATAACATTTAATATAATTGTTAAAATAAATTGAAAGAAAGTGTACAAACCAGGATCAATACCGGCCGTGACCTGCGAAGCCTCTGTTTGACTGCTTCTATTCGATGAGTTAGCGGCAGTGGTTTGAATTTCAACTGTGGTTGGACTTGTCTGAGTTGTGGCTGATTGCTGCTCATTGTTAGCCATTGGTCGAATCAGGCGCGAAGATCTCTCGATGTTTTGCTTATATCTGTCTTCGTTCTCACGATACATTACATCGAGGTGTTGTTGCAGCAGTTCCGTCAACTGCAAGGCAAGACGGGGCACCTGGACCAATTGACTCATCTGTTCTTGCAAAACGTCGCTAATGTCGTTATTATCCGGACGGAGTTGATCGAAATAGAACGTTAAATTTTCGACTGTCCTACTGAGTACTTCCCTAGCTAGTTGTGTTTCTTCGAACAACCCGCGTCTTTCATAATGTACTGTGTCGTTGCTTGCATTCCTCACAATGATATTATGCTGAGTTATTAGCAATTGAAACCTGCATAAATATAATATTAAGATGAACTCAATTCACCAATAAAAATTGTCAAATAAAATCTGATTTCTTTTTTATACCTTGAAATCAGAGCTTGTATCGCTGCAGGAAAAGAGGAACTAAGTTCGTCACTAGTATTGGTATTAGTGCTATCATTGGTATGTGAGCTGGAAGGTACGGCTGAATTCACAAAACGATACTTGCGCTGTAAATGTTCGCAGTGCCGATACAATTGGTGAGTAATAGGTGGTACACCAGTACGGTTGCCCCGTTTTAAATTGCGAGGACTGACAGACCATAGACGTGGACGTCGCAAGTACATTCTTCGTCCGTAACGCCAAACTCTTTGATATCTGCTTAATTGAATTAAATTTAATTTGGTCACCTTACAAATATATCTTGTTGTAATAAAAAATGTTATTTAAACAAACCTTGACTGTCGTTCTTGAGCTGATGAACTCGGTGGCGGATCGGACACTCCATTGCTTGAACCGGAGCTATCTGCTGAAATATTTTGTGCATTAGAATTTGCGTTAGGTTTTTTTACTGCTTCAAGTTGAATTTCAAATCCGCTCTGGCAAGAACTGGTTCCTCTAGAGGGACCAGGATTAGGACCATTAGTAGAAGTAGAAGTTGAAACGCCAAGATTTCTACATTCTATGCTTAAAAGTACTGCGGCTAGATCCAAACCTCGCATATTAGCGTTACTGCTATTATTGTCGTTGGATGATAAGTTTGAATAGGTGTGATCATTAGATGCTACCGACATTTTCCGTGCTCGCCACCAGTTAGTCAATTGACGAACATATGACGCTGCAATTTGCGACATATTGGAGGTACTTGCGTTTGATGTTGAAACACTATTACCATTTACTAAACGGAAAAATAATTTCTTTAAAACGCAACAGATATTATTCGAATGAATAAAAATTAGAATAATTAATGAATTGTTAAAATAAAAAAAATTAATTATTTATGAAGAGTTAGTAAATATATACTAACCAGTGCTATCGGCACTTGTACTGGGTTGAGATTGCGATGTACTGGGTTGATCTTGAGTATCAGCAGAAGATGCAGTAGTCGCAGACTGTGGAGCTGCTTCACTATCATTAATTTCTTTTTTATAGTTTTCAAGCAGGGCTTTTTTGAAATTACGTGCTGCTTCCGTATTATTTTCACCACCAGAAGTTGACGGCTGCGTACCGGATGTCGACGGACCTTCCATATTTTGTCTACAATAAAATTTTAAATCATAAACTAATTAACCAAATAAATAAAATAAAGATTAGATATTAATATCCCGATAAGCACACTCTGAAAAAAGAGTTCATAAAGAATACTTTATGAATGTTTGAATGACCGCGGACGTTAAAAAATGTTTAAAGAATTCTTTATGAATTCTTTTTTCAGAGTGTGCTTGTCGGGATCGCAACTTGTCCGTATTTCGAAAAGGATTTTTATGGATTTTGTTGCACAGAAAAGTTAATAAAAGATACTTGCCTGCTTGTGCTTGCTTGAGATCCATCCACATTAAAATGTCTGTATTTAAAACGGTTGAACGAGTGAAATTTACAGCGACGCTGCAGAATTTCCCACTTTCGCCGAATGCGCCGCAGATCCATTATTTCATTCTGAATGCTGCGCGTAGTAACCCTGTTAAGCATCTGTCGTCGAGCTGCAAAGTAAATAAAATTCATTTAAAAATTATGAAATCTCCTTTTTTACGACGAATTCTAGAAAAAAGTCTGCCTTACAAACTGCCGCGGTACGATCCAATGCTGCTCTTCTTGGATTTGCATTGCTCGCATTGTCCTCAGTAGCTCCATCAATATTCGGCGATCTGTCAATATTACTCTCTTCCCCAGGCCTAATATTCTGTGTTGGCTGAATCTCATCCGCGGCTGCACTGAAATTCTGAGTGTTTTGTGTACTGGAGCTCGCCTGATTCATCTCCGTACGTTGAGTAACAGTTTCTCGTAGACTCCTGAAGGGAAACAAGGGTGGCACTTCATAACGGGTGGGATTAGCCGATATGGGTGATAGTCGATTTTGCTCTGTACTTCCCCTTCCAACGGTACTTTGAGATCTCACACGAAACGAGCTTAGTTCCCAGTCATCGTTATGCAAACCACTTCGTTGCAAAAGAAATCGCTCGCGTAAAGCCGGAGCAATCGATCGGAGACGATTCAATAAAGAAACGTTTCTTCCAATCATCGTTCTAGTCTCAGTAGCATCAGTATTTCTGTGCGACGAATCCAGCTGTATCCAACGACTTGCTCGACGCCTGGGTGCCGATGCCGTGCTGGTAACGCCATTAGGTTCCTCTTGATTTGAATCAGAGTTACTATTTTCCTCCAAAAGCCAATAACCATTTTCCGATTGTTCGCCCACATTCTCGTTTTCATTTGTAGCTTGGTCATTAAAGGTCACTGAATTCAGGAAACGTTGAAATGATTCATATAACATATCGAAGTTAGTTTGCGATTCACGCTGTACTATTATTCGAGATGTTCGTCTCAAATTTAACTCATACAGAGCTCTTGTAAGTTCGGAAGTGTTAGACGCAACGGAAGTCGTGGAGGAAGGCTCAGTTCGAACAGATGGTCCTGGCTCATCTCGTGGATCAACGTTATTTCTTTGGACAGAAGATCTCGTGGGTTGAAAGGCAGACCGAGATGAGACAGAAAAATTGAAAGGACGCTGCTGAGTCGGTGCATTTCTATTTAAACTATCATCGCTGGACGGTGAACTATATCCTATAAAAATATATATCAATTTAATAAAGTTCAATATTACAATTCTCAATGCTTCTCAAAATCATAATTTACCAGGAGAGGCCTCTACTCGTAAATCGTAATCGCTCTCCAATCTGCGTCTCCTAGATCTTGGTTGATCATCGTCATTTCCATCCGTTTCCAATGATCGCCTGACGGCTGTTCGTGGTGCTGATTCCTCTGGGGCATTAGTCTCCTCCTCAGTCGTTACTCTTGACTCCGATTGACTTGGCGTTTGAGAGGTAGGCGCCTCTCCATCCGTCGTCGAATTCTGCGCAGCATTTGCGACTTGACTTAATCGTTGCCGCAAATTGTCTCCTAATGAATTTAATTCCTCTCGCATAGACTCATTTTGAAAATTCGTGCTTATCAATTGTCCTTGCAAGTTGTGCAAAGCTCGTATTTCGTCGTTCAGGACATCGATTAGCACTTGCAATCGAGGATTTCGACCAGTAGTTTGATTTGAAATCGTGGAAATTCGCGATCTCAAACCTTCCCGCAGTTATTATAAGTTCAATAAACAAAGACTGTTGTTCTGCTCGTTTTCTTGAAGATCCTCACGAAGGAATTGCAAAGCAAAGGCAACTATCGGATCAGACGCTTCTGATAACCTCCGTAGATTTTGCTGTAGTCTATCAACGCTAGCTTGCGTCTCTTGGGAACTGAAGCTCAAAATATTCCGAAGCATTTGAGCAAATGCTTCGGTAATAAAACAATTATTTGGTAAATCTGAGTTACTCATGTTACTAGGATTGCCTGAGTTCGATGAATTGCTAGGATTGGTTGAGCTGCTTGAGTTGCTAGGATTATTAGAATTGACCGAATTGCTCGAGTTGCTACAGTTGACCGTGCGGCTCGAGTTACTAATGTTGGCAATGTTGCTCGGGTTGTTAGGATTACCTGAGTTACTCGTACTAGTAGATGGCGTGTCTCGATCTCTACTCGCAGTCTCAGTACCTCGATCAGTCTGCTACAAAATATTGAAACTAATTAATGTTAAAAAAATTGATTTTTGAATTTAATATTGTTGAAAGTCAAAAATTTGATATTTAAAATTAACAAATAAAATAAACAGATTTTCTAACCATTTCTCTTTGTCTTGTCAAGAATGAATTAGATAATCTCTGAATATGGTTTGCAAAACGAAGTGCGAGTCTTCGTTGTTGTATCCTGTGTCTTAATCTGTGCCGTCGGTATCTATAGCCATCTGAATTTCTGAAATATCTATCCAAACTACGGAAACCAACGTTCGGGCTGTCTGCATTAAACAGTTCATCGTCATTGCTTTCGTCATCGGACTCTTCTGGCCTTGCATTATTAGTATTCGATTCTTCCGGTCTTGAACGATTAGGTTGCGGATTGTAGGGTGGAGGTGTTGTATTGTTCCGTTCAGCAGCATTGGATAATCTCTGACTAATTAAGTCAGAAACATCGGTCCCTCTATTTGTCGACGGCAACGGATCATTACTTTCCCGAGAAAGATTTGAGAACGGAAAGCTAGGCTCGGAGACTCTAAAGCGATAATTTTGAATCGACGATGACCTGTCGACATTTCGATTTGTGTTTTCGCGCTCTTCATCAGGAATTCTTGCAATGACTATTTCTGCTATTCTATCCCTAAAATTTTTAATAAATATTTTAAAAAATAATGTTTTATTTACAATTTATTTTTCTGCAATGAAAAGTTACCACGATCTTCGTATCAAGTTATTTCTAACTTCTTCGGATATCACGATATTTTCTGAATTTGTTCCATTTCTATTTTCTGAATTTGTTCCATTTCTATTTTCTGGAGTTGTTCCATTTCTATTTTCAGTATTTTCGGGCCGAAGATGCCTATGAAATACTGTTCCATCATTCAAATGGATGGTTGATTGAAAATAATCATTTGCTCTGTAATGTATATATCTATATTTAATTTATAAATAAAAATAAATTTTAATATAAATATGAAATGAAGCTACCTTGATATTGGAATAGATCGTATTAAATGTTCTACTGGAGGTCTATCCCATTGTGAATTTTGAGATGGATTTGCAATACCTGTGATTAACTTCCTTCCCAGATTATCAAAAGCGACATATCTAAAAGAATTTTAGATTTTGATATAGAGAATCGAAATTATAATATACTTAATAATTAATATTTTATTACTAATATTTAACATACACATACCGAACTTTCTCCTTGTGGCTCTTTGTAGAAATGACAGCAAAAGGATGCGAGTTGCTCCAATCCCAAAAATGGACTTCATTGTAAGTGGCAATAGCTAATAATCTTTCTATAGGATGAAAAGCTATAGAAGCTATTTGACTTTTTGAATTCCAAACTTCACTTCCTCCCTAAAATTTTAATTTTATTGTAATCATAAATTATAAAAAATTATTTAAAATCAGTGTGAAAGTAAAGAAAATTTTTACACTAAGATCCCATACACGGACTTGGCCTCCTAAACAACCAGAAGCTAAAATTTCATTTGAGGTAGGATGAAATGCTATGCACCATGGTGTGCGAGGATGACCTGAAAGAGTCCTAATGTTCTTTCCAGTCGTTAAATCTGTGATATAGATTTTATGATTTCCATGAGTAGATGCCACTCTTGTCCTAAAACAATGTTAAAATATATATCTCTATTGTTTCTAAAATATTTATATTGATTTCATAGAGCACTTACCCATCTGGACTAAATACCATTAAAAAAGTAGTTCGAGGCACACCTGGTAGATCGCATTTCTAAAATATTACGTAAATATGTTTTAATTTGATCAAATCTTAAAAATTTGCTATTAATACAATTTGATATACAAAAAGATACAAAAATACTTTTTCCACTTGAACTTACCAATTCTTTTAGTTTCTTATAAACAAAATTTGTTTCTGCAATAGGTTCAAATTCCTTAGTACTTGTTCTATGCGAGGTGCGTAAACCACAATCTCGCAGCATCAAGTTACGCAAAACATTTTGTGATTGACTGTTGTGGTACAACTGAGGTTTCTTTTTTGTTTTACCCATTTATTCTAATTTTATTTAACTACACTGCACTCCTAAAATTAGAGAAAAGTGAAATCATGAAATATGGAAATATATTAAACAATTAAATTTAACATATTTTAAATGACTCATCTTATAAATGAAAGGAAGCCATTATTAGTCATTGCGCCTTTTTCTATAGAGGTAACTTTATCGAAAATATTTGCAATGGTCAAGAAGTACAATTAACTTATTAGTAATAAAAAATTATGCAATAAAAAATAATACACCAGAAACATTTATGACTTGACTAAAATCGTTTATTACAGAAACTAATGCGCAAAAATAAACACAAATTACGTCACGTTGAAGACGAGTAAACAAAAATAAACAAAACAAAAACATAAGGGAATCGACTAAGAGTCAAAGTATCATTTTCTGCTTTATAAAAAATGGACAGATCCGAGTGTTCGAGAGCACGATCATGCCCCTTCAATCACCTCCGCGATTCCCACAAGCTCAAGTGTTTTGTAGGCGAAATACAAGCCGAGGAAAAAGCTACATTACTTATCGCTGCTAAGATAGTGCACGATGGAACGACAACAACCTGGCAGTCTGGACTCCCCGAAAAGTAAACTCAAGCAAGCAGCTACGAATCAACAGCCAGATCAATCGCAGAAAATAATACACGATCTCCTCTGGCCATTACGCAGGCAAGAGGCTCTCCTAGGCGTTCCGGTCTACCTATATTACACACGCCGTTGAAAAACACTCTCAGCGAACATCTCTCTCTCTGCCCTTGTTGCTCGCAGAGTCAAAATGAAATGCAAATGCAATCGAAGCTTGGACTCCTGGTCGTCGCCGATAAAGCTGACCGAACCCCGCGAGCGGCCCTCCCTCTCTGTCTCTCTTTAGTTCTGCATCTCCACTGAGATTTTCATTTCTGTGCACACAATCTCAAGCAATCGAACGATACAATGAGAGGAACCTAGAGAAGGCAACAGCAGGCAGCACCAGACGAAAGCGTAACGACTCGCGCTGGGCTCCCGCTGCAGCTCCGGAACTGGCGCCGTTCTCTATTTTTCCCGTTTCTTTCTTTTTTTACGTTCAGCTGGCTAGGCCGACACTGCAGCCGCGAAAGGATGGTGGCGAGCCAGGGGGTGGGGGCGTGCGCACTCACCTGTTCGTCCTCGTTCCCGGGGCTCGCGACCGGGAGGCCTCGCTGTGCCAGCGGAGGCTCCTTCCGCTCGTCCCTGTCACCGACGTCCACGGTGGCCCGATCGCGCACAATGCCCGCCTCACAACCACTCCTCGCACCAACTCCGGCCAAACGGTGCAGACGGTCCGCAGCGTGTGATTGCTCTCCCTTCCGCGTGCCGCCTCCCCTCCGTCCTTCCTGCACCTTTCGCCGCTTTTTTTAACGTCCCTTTGTACCCTCGCCCTGGACTTAAGCGCGAATGTCATGTGTGCGCTAGTGCGCGATCTCGCCGGAGTACAAGCGACCTCTCGCTCCATCTCCCTCTCTCTCTCTCGCTCTCTGTCCCTGTCTCTCATTCTGGCTCGCTTGCCGACTTGCCGACGCAAGTAGCATTATATACTCACGCGCGGCGCAAACGAGCTCTCAAAGTATAAGCTTAACGCTATTTTAACTGCTATGGATAACGTTACAACAATGCATGGGTATAACGTATTTATAATAAGCCGACACTTTGGAGTTTGGGTGCACGTTGTATCCTACCTGAAGAAAAGTGAACACTGGCTTTGACATGTACAGATATAGTTTTTCGTCGCGTTTACTTTGAATAAAGAGTATAGAATCTAAAATTCTTTGCAAGAATTATAAAGAATGCATAGGTTTAACTTTTAAATGGTAATAATACATCACTTTGCCCAATCTGCGCAACACTACCTCTAAATGTAAAATGTAAAATAAAGCGATGAATAGTTTTCTGCTTATTTTACCTATAGTAAAGGCGAATTAGTTCACAAGCTTGTCTTATACCAATATCGCGATTTTAATCAAGTTTATGTAGAGCATATTTAAAAAAAAAATTAAGCCATAGGTATTTTTCACTTTGGCTTGGCTAGATTACAAATAAGCGTTTCGCTAACAATTTCTATTATATTCTAAATTGTTTTATTTGAAATACATATGTACATCTGACTTTACTTTGGTCAATATTACTTTTCTAACAACTAATATCTCGCATCAAAGATAAAAAAAACGTTAGAATACTGTAGTTATATTGACTGAAAAAATATTTCAAAATACTTCAGGATAATTAATTTAAAAAAAATGATTTTTTTATTATATGAACATGCGATTTATTAAAGACAATTAATAACATTTGTCGAATTCTCGTTCCTCTTACGTTGTATAACGATATAAATTTTCAATGAAACAACAAAACTGTTTCTATATAATATAGTATACATGATTGGAGTATAAGTAAATGCAATATAAATTATAATCGGTATTTATTGTGACAAAACTTTCTTGTATTCTTCCAGGCACTAGATTTATAATTACGAAAAAATAAAAATGTAAATATCGATCGTTAGAGAGAATATTAAGACAAAATCGAAATTGTGTATTATCATATACGTCAAAATAATCCGATATTTCACGTGCAACATTTGCGTTGCACAAGTGTTAATTTTTTTTACTTACAATTGTTATTTATTGTTATAAATAAAATGTTTGTATAAGAAATTGAACTTTATTTAAAAATTTCTACTGATTGTTATCTTGTAATTGTTCATTTCTTTTTTCCTTGATTTAATATCAACAAGATCGTTACATCTTACAGCGATTGATAAGTAATTGGCTACAAAAAGACGCCAATACTTGTACAACAAACTCTAGTAATGCATATACTACTTTTCGAATTCTACATACATTTGATCTAGTTTGTTTGTAGTCGATTTATTAAAACCGAAAGAAATCTCATAAATTTGTTGGTATTGCAAAAGTAGTAATTGAATGTTTGTAGCCGGGAAAATAAAGCTGAAGTTATTTAAAACAAGAATACAATGAAAGACGATCGATTATGATGTTGCACACATTCAAAATCTACCTCGCATGTTGATTTAAAAAGATTGTTGAAGCCTCGGGTGCACTGTTAATGTTGCATATCTCATTTTTCTAATTCCATTTTGAGAATAAAAAAATTTTTGAAATCGTTAAGTGAACTAAATAAAAAAAGTTATGAAGGTTTCTTTGTCCGGCTTCAACATTCTCTAAAACTGTTGCTTTACTTATTTACTTATTTGTTTGTATTTCCATAATCTTGCACAAATTATAGACGAAGAATCGAAGATAAATATAATAAAAATGTTTGATAATTCAAAAAAATTCAATAATTTACATTACGTGGACGTATGAAGCAGCTTAAAATAGACATCGTGTAGTACTAAAAGACGTTTTATTTATTTTTTATAATCGTATGGCCCTATTTGTACAAAAACTTGGCCCCAATAATTTCTATGTACAATTGCAATTGCATTGTGTGACACATCTCATGTGAAAAAGCCGTGATTATTTTACAAAAAACTTGTGGACAAAATCTTTGTACAACTCTAATTTTATAATATTGAAAATCGCTAAAAGAAACTCAGTTTTACTTTACAAATATATTTAAAATTAGCGTTGCAAAAAAAATGTAGCAGCTCTCATTTAAGAAAATTTCGTGAGTATGTATCAATATTAAAGCATTCTATTCTATGCCATTATGTTTTATGTACAAAAGCACCAAAACCTCAAATAAAAATTGTTAAAAAAACTATAATAAATATTCGAGGAGTTCATTTAAATATCAAAAACTTAATATTTTTCAACACCTATTTACAAAGCAAAGTAATACTTTAAATGATTCTAGTTCACTGTTTATACATGAAACAAATGAGAAAGAATCAGAATATGAAAATAAACTCATAATTTTAGCGGATTACGTTTTGATATTTATGTGTTTTGTCATTTGATGATTTTGCTCTAGAATACAAGACCGCGTGTTTCACAGATTTGTAAATACATAAAATGTTTTATAAAAATTATATGAGTGATCTACTGCGATTATAAAAGTGCTAAAAATTACTCGATTTTAATATCTAAGATGGAACCTTTAAACTATTGCTGATCTTCAAATATTAATTTATTTCAGTTCAAATAACGTTTCGAAAAGTTCAATTTTTGAGGTAGAGCTACTACAGTCTTTCGAAGAGCACAAAATAAAACGCTACACCTAAAAAGGGCTAAAAAAAGAACATTCCTATTTAATGTGACAAATATTTAGGTAGTATTATAAAAACAAGAATGTTCGCAATATTTTTTACAACTCTATTTATCAATGCTACTTTTAAAAATGCGCGTGCGGCGTTGAAAATCGCAGAACACTCGCGCAAAAATTCGAGGATGGAAGATTTTATTTCAATTGCATACATGCGACTATTTATCATGCATAAGTCATTAAAAATGTGGTATATATAATTCATTGTTGGCGTTCAGGCTGACTTTTACTATAGTGCATTCGATAAGTACATCAACTTAATAAATTACACTTAATTTATATTATTCAATTCACGAGTTAATTTTTCAATTGA
Organism: Eurytoma adleriae; assembly: GCA_900480045.1. NCBI lineage: Eukaryota > Metazoa > Arthropoda > Insecta > Hymenoptera > Eurytomidae > Eurytoma > Eurytoma adleriae. The sequence goes on along the minus strand of UXGC01000812.1, from coordinate 5,549 downwards.
TTTGAATTTTTTAATAAAAAAGTTACAAAAAGTATTTAATTGACAAATATAATGTTGATCAAAGAAATTATAAGGAACTTTTTTGACTATTTCTACGTTTTTTAAAAAAATAGCAGTAGCTAATTCAAGAAATCCTGATTAATCAAGAATTTAATAAAAAAGAAAATTATAATATTGATAATCTGGGTGCCATGATTAGTTAAATTATTAAATAGCAAAGGAAACAAACAAGTTACTTTGTTTCCTCACGGGTCCTGTTAAAATTTATTTGTAAATTCTCTAACATCTGATTAGAAGTAAGTTTATTTTATTAATAAAAGCGTGATTCTTACACACTATAACAAACAGCCTATTTTTAAGTCACTCGACATATCGAATGCACAAAATAACAACAGCGTGTCATTAATTATAGGACGCAATTGGGACTCTAGATTGTCTTAGTAACGATCTTCTATTTCCTTTATCGTATAAAAAAATAGATTTATGCGTGAAAAATTCTATGAGCATTTCTAATTATTTCAGAAAATCAAGTTATATTAAGATAACTTGATGGCGTCCACTTATCTCACTTAGCGCTTATCTGGGTTACTTGGCGTACATCAACCGTTGTTCTTTTCTTTTTTAGTCTCTTTGCACTTTCACTCCAAGGATGTTTTTCATTTCATTTGAAAAATAAAACTGAAAGAGTTAAGGAACTGTCTGCGGAATTAAGTAAGTGTTTTCAACTTTAAAAATATTTTACACGGTTGCGCTTGAATACAAAAATAATCGGTTTCAATGAAGACACTGACAGCAGTTTTTGTATTTCTTTGTCACTTTTCATTACTCCCCTCCTACAGTATTGTGTGCCACTTTTACGTGTAAAACATTGCTTCCACGTGCTCGTGAAAATTCGACTCTTTTAACAGAATTTTTCAATTAGTTATTGGCACTTTCGCATGACCTAAAGCATATAACATTAAAAAAAAACAGTATTCATCTTGACTAATTTAAGTTATTTTTCAGCTAATTCTCTCTTACAAATATGCATTCAGCAATATACAAACCGTTTCACATATCGCTAAAAAATCAAAAACTTTTTTTCACACTAATAAATTAAAGACCTTATTAGCTATTGTCATATAAAACGATACATTTTCATTTAAAAAAATTTTGAAGTGCTTTTTTGATTTTTCAGAACTAAAATGTATTAGAAACTACTTTACAATCGAAAGTAAAGCATGAAGTTAAATTTTCAGAACCTGTGACTTTAGTAATCTATTATTATCACACTTAAGTTTGTTTCAGTCGTTAGTCGTATTAAAATAAAAATTTAGGAAAAAAGTTGATTTACATTCGTCTTTGACTGCGAAACTTACTTGTTCCCAAACCGTTCTAGCATGAAATAGCTATGCATGAACTCAATACTTTTTGATACATTCAAGAATGTTATTTTTCTTTCATATTATAAAAATGATTTAAAATCAGCCTTAATTATTATAACTATTAATTTATAGACTATTTTATAAAAAAAAATTAAAACTTGACTTGGGTGCAATCGCGAGATCAAAGCTATCCAAAATTTTCATAAAATAGTATAAATATTAGTATTAAAATTCTACTTATTAATAAGCAATATAGAATTTAAAATGTAACTTTTCAAATACCAAGTTATATTATATAAAAAAGAATATACTTTTAAAAATAATAATCACACACTGCTTGATATTTCTTACAAAACTTTCACTCCGTATAAAAAATTTGATTGAGCCATTCTCACAATCGTTACGAGCATCATTGTAACGCCTTTTTCAGTTATTAATATTGCGACCTATCTGTCATAAAAAGAAGAGCAAAAGCAATGTTTGCTTATCATTGTGGAATAGTTTTTCAATTTTAAGACAAAATAGCTATACTACGCCTAGGTCCACCTATGCACACATTATCTAAACTAGACCATTTTTTAATACCATTTCTTAAAACTTCAGCTGTGACTTTATCTTCGTACACTCTGGACATTGCCTCGAGCTTCTGTGCTTTTTCTTTACTTAAAGGCTCACTAGGGAATGTCAATTCATTTGCTTCAGCAAGCGTGCGTAAGTCAAAATAGTATTTGGCATATACACTTGAAGGAACATTTATATTAAATTGAAGCATTTCCAAAAATTGCCTCTCTAACTCATTCCTAAAAACAATAACAAAATTGAAATATTTTATAAGTATATTACGTATTTTCTATTTGATACTTACATATCTTCTACTGTAATATCTTTTAAAATTTGACAGTAATCGACATTCCAAACTGCCTGATCATCCCATACTTTTGATGCTAAAAGAATTGCACCTAAAACAATTCTCTTCCAATTTGCTGGTGTTACGTCTATTTCAGCATAGGTGAGTAGGCGTTCAAGATAAACTAGTGTTATAATGGCACATTCAGCTGTGAGTTGTGCAGCATTGAAAAGTGTTCTTACAAATTTATAAATTTGTTTATGCTCTGGATTGTGTTTATCATAGTCCTCAGACACTCCGTCATGCTGCAATAATATTACACTTTCAAAATTAAAGTTTTCTGAATTAAAAATTAAACTGAATATTACTTACAGTCAAAGGATGTAATTTTTCATCGAATATATCAATTTGCCTATTGGACGTTCTATTTTTTATATTATAATAAACAGCTAGAGCTACACACTTGACCGTATTTTTTAAATTAGGCTGAGAAACTGTACTGTCATCTAAGTATATTGTACTACAGCTGCTGCTTTTTTTAAGAGGTCTCATATCTGCTATTTGGTATTGACTTTTTTTCCTAACTAATCCATCTGGAACATAAATGAAAAAAATCATAAAACTTATATTTATGAAATTGAAAATATTAAATTTTTTTCATTGACCAACTTACTTTCAATAGCTTGCTTGGACCGCTCCATAAAAATAGTACTAGCACACGGATGTAAAGACGGATCAGAATCCCAATCCTCAGGTTCCCTTTCACTTATGTGCTGAAGGTTATTAATGCTAATTTCTCCTTCAGGAAGATGGTCTTCAATCGTTCTCACCCCACCATCATGTTCCAATTCCTTCCGTCCAAGTTGTGGACTGGAGTAAGCACAACAACTATGTTTATTACCCATTTTTCCTATTTCCACGTACTGCTACCTTTGGCAAATTTGTACCCTCCTAAGACAACGAAGAACAATTTATACTTAAATAATAAATTCAATTTTACATAAAGAAATAATATTTTCCTAAACTTTATTTCCTCTTTGCTTATGAATTAAAGTCATTATTGCAGAAAATATACAAGCAAAAAGTACCTACATTGATGTTGTATTTCCTGCAATTTACAATTGACTCTTGAATCAAATTTTGTTTAATCGTACAACGACTGATTGAAATTTTTCATTGCTCTAATTTGAAACCATTGAATTAGAAATACATGCGTTGCCTATCCACTTATCAGTACGTTGATATAACTAGCATCAAATACTTTTTTTAAATCTACTGCAAGAACAAGAAAAGTCACTGCGAGGCATAAATAAATAGCTGCCCTTATTTGTTACCTATCCTTAAGTTGTCTTCAAAATGAACGCCCCACATAAAATAAAGCTGCTAAGCATCAATCAGCGAAATTCGCTCCGAAATCGACGCGAGTGCACCTGCTCGCGCGAATCCGTGCGAAATCAGCCATTCGACTCCGGTTCACAGGCAATTCACATATATACGGCCTGGCAACCAGTCGAATTCCCTGCTCGCGAAGCGAGCCCGTGGAAGCGAGCCCCAAGTGTTAACCGAAATGAAACCTCACTCACACTTCACGCGCTCTCGTCCGGTGTGGAATTAATGCTCCGTCGATCAGCTGATGCAGCTAGAGCCGAGAATTTGGACGACGTCATTGAGGGCCTGCTCGCGGTCGCTCATGTTGTCCGCCGGTCCGCGTAGCTCGCTGCTGTCCTGGCTGTCCGGCCCCTGCGGGTAGACAGAGTCGCTCGCGGCACCCTAGCCTAAAACGACCAACCCAAGTCGTCGGCCCACAAAGACGGTACGCTCCCTCCCTCTCTCCCTCACTCCCTTCGGCGCGTCAGTCCCGGAGCAGCCGCAGCAGTAGACACTCCAGACTCCCTCCCTCGGAGAGGAGACGTGCGCGACAAGGCGACAACGCCTTAAAACTCTCCGGGCTCGACTCCAGCCCCAACTCTCCTGCTCGGGAGTCGCGCGCGGGCTGAGTATACGCCGCACGGTACTTAGGCCGGACGATACGCCGCCGTCGCCGCCTGCCGCCAGGCAGAGACAGGGGCAGAGAGGGAGAAATTCACTTTTCGCCCAGTCGCGGGCCGCGGCAGTCGCTGGAGTCGCTTCGTCTCGCTCGCTCGCGCGCGCTCCGCTGCCTTGTCAGCGGTCATTGTGCGACTTGCGAACCCCGCACTCCCGAGCGCACTCCCCACCAGTGTCGGTCGCGCGTATATCCTTCCTGCCTCCTCGCGGATCCGCAGGCGCCCACCTTTTTTCTCTCTCGACTTGCAGGCTAGAGCTCCCGATTCCCCGCCGCCTCTCGCCCAAGATAATCCGCTCTTTCAGCGACGCTCCTCTTTGTGCGTGCGTGCGTGACGCCGGCCGCGCATCCCGGACGAGCCCCGGCCCCCGTTCACCGCATACTTAAGTGGCTGCGTTAGGCGTTACCAGCGCGTTACTCACCGAACCTGCGCGCATTTGCACGCGACACGTATGCTACCTACGTATCGCAGACGTTTCACTTTGCTACTGTGCGCGCACTGCACAGTATTGTGTATTTATATAGAGCGCCTCGGGCACGTGTGCGCGCAGCTGCAATGCTTATTTCGGAAGGGGTGTGGGTGAGCACAACTGTGAATGGGCGCTGGCGGGTTGCAGTGCACGATTTAAAGTGCGCACCGGCGCTTGCGAGGAGTGCACGGCAAATGGAGTCAGACTTTTAACGCTTTTAGCGGCGACGGCGGCCGGGCGGCCCGATAGTGCCCGCGCACTCGCGCACTGCCGGCAGCTGCCGGCGAACAGACGCCTCGTCATATCATGGAATTCGACGCCGTTCACGGGCTTTTTCTTTTTTATTTTCTCGGGACATTCCTCGGGACGATAGTTTACGTGGCGACATTTTTCTACGGCGTCGCTCTGATCACCTTCGATTATCGACTAATAAATATTTTTCATGTTTCATAGCATTTGAAAACTGCTATCATCAGATAATACCAGATAATACTGTATTGGGGTTCAACGTTTGGAAGAATTGATAGAAAATACAAAATCGGGTTAGATAGATAGATATGCCTTTTATTGTATTTTAAATATATACAAAAATTGATCTAGGACTTCATTTGCTTATGGTGTTCGTTGTACTTTGTCAGGAGACTTATACAATTACTGCCGCATAAGGTGTCGATTCGATTTTATAACAATTCTAAACTAATTAACTGAAACAATAATTGAATCGCTTCATGCAATAAGGGACCTATGTCGATTTACAATAAAGTCGATTTTTGCATGCATATTACATGCAAAAATGGACTTTATTGTAAATCGACTTAGGTCCC
>UXGC01000811.1:0-52637 GCA_900480045.1 Eurytoma adleriae | reverse complement strand
ATTAAATTTAGATAAAAGAGCGAGTAGTAACAAAATAAAAGAATGGATCAGGGAAAATATTTGTTAAAATATTAAGTATTTAATGTCAAAGACTTACTCCTGTATTTTATACAGGAACCTAAGTCTAAACTGCAGAAATTGTACATTAAAACATAACACGTACCTATTTTTTTTTACTAAACTTTATAAATTGTTAAAATTAAAGAGAGTATATCTACTTTTAAGTTAGTTTTGTAATTAGTTTATAAGATTTTTTTGTAATCCAGACCCGCAAACAGGAAATTTATTTTTTCTCTGCGGGATTACTTTTGTAATGTAAATGTATTTTCCTCTGGTGAATAAATAAATAAATAAATAAATTTTATTTGTTCTCTTTTATTTTGAGTTGTTATTTGCATTAAATGTTAATTCTGTCCGTAACATTTACTTTACGTTTGTAAGTAATCTCAAAATTGGTAAATATACTCTATAGAGAATGGTAAATTTAATTGTCAGACTTATTAATGCTATTCTGATCATGTTAAACAAAATTACTAGTTGACATTAATTTTACAAATTTATTTTTTTCTGTGTGTGTCCGTATTAATTGTATTTAGCGAATCTATTTGAACTAAACGATATTGTACTGAAATTTGCATAAGATCATGTATACAAAATGAGAAAAATAAAACGCTAAATAACTGATTATTAATTTAGTTTACAATTTTGTTTAATATATTAATTAAATAAATAAAAGTTATTATTAAATATTACTGTAAAAAATTATTATTAAATAAAAATAAAAAACTTTTTTATAAAAATTGAGTATTTTCTAGATTCTTTGATTCTTTTTTTTAAGAATCGATTATCACTAATAACTGTAAGGTATTCGTGTAATGACCCAGATTTTTCGTAAACGAGCATTCGATCATTGTGAATTAACATAACTTTAAAGGCGCGAAATTTAAAGTATCGTTATTAAGATAGTTCCGCGAAAAACTTTACTTCCTCTCTGCATTCAACGGGCTGGAGACCGTCGTACTCGGAGGCTTGTACGGCTGCATTAAAAGTGTATATTTTAAACAGTTGTGAAAAGCATGAACTGACTAACGAACTGCATTAGTTTGCTAAATGAATCTAAAATTTAATCATAAATTAACTGCATCGTTATCTCTCGTACACACAACGGTACATATAAATGACGCGCAACATGCACGCAGTCAATAGGCAGCAAATGCCTTCGCAAAACGATATCGTCACGTATAAAGTATGAGCTGGTATCTTTATCAAAAAGTATCGCTAAACGCGCGACGTTAAAATCTTGTACAAGGGCAAGCTTGTCTGTCTTTTTGCTCTTGCGTAACGCTGTTGAAGTGTGGTACCGACGGATCGCGGAGTGCATTGGCTCGATATCGCATTCGTCCCTCCCGCCGTGCAAGTCACCGATGTATAGTTGGTAAAGGTCCGGCATTCACTACGTCCGGACCACCGATAGCTATATAAGAGCTAGCGTCGCAAGCAGCTTAGCGCAGCGTTTCTCGCTTAGATTTTGCAGCCTTCGTCGAAAGAATAATTCGTCGAATCCGAAACTGCACAAATTTCGCCACGTTACAATTACAATTACCTAACAATAATCAAGCGCTATTTACCCGCGAAGGATGATTCGTCGCTCGCGCGATCTCGCTCGCACAATATCGCACCGCGAAATATATAAACGTGAGTGTGTGTGAGAAAAGGTAGGGTAGTGGTCAAGTCGACTACCCAGCCCGGGCGCCAACAAAACTCTGAGCCTGGAGCAAGTCGTACAAGGGCGCACGTTTGACCACAGACACGCTCGCGTTCCCTCTTGAAAATATCCAGCTGGAATTCCAATTATACTTCGTTGGTCTAATTTTTCTTCAGTTCAGAGAACTGAAGATATTGTTAATGAATGTTAACAAATATCATTACTTCTACTGAAATAGTATATTACGTACCTGGCCCTGTATAATAAGAAATGTCTCAAATCACACATAATTGTCAACCGAGGCGAAGCCGAGGTAGACAAACAGGTGATCTGAGGCTTTTTTATTATACAGGGCTAGGTATGTATACTATTTTACAGCCTAGGGAGGCCGAAAATACAATATTTCGAAAATGGCCTAGGCCGGAAAGTTGTATTTTCGGTCCGCTAGGCTGTAAATTAGTTTTTTCTAGTAACCCCAGACTGTTCAAGAAACAGATTTCGAGCCTTTGATTCCCGACCACCCTTGCGTGTAGAATCTAACAGTGATGTCCATTTGAAGTAATGCAGTAAATTTTTCATTGAAGGCGGTGGCAGCCAAAGTTCGCCGGTATCGCCAGTTCACCTACACCATCAAAATGGCTTTGCGGTCGCTACGGTAGCTAATCCTTACAATACCGGAGCTCCTCAGTGGACCGGAGCAAACACGCTCACCTACACGCAGAGTATGCAACCCCCGGATCACCGACATCTCCATGCAACCTCTTATTGTAAGTAGCGCGAGAAAGTGTCGCGAATGAAGCAAGCTAATAGGGCTGAAGCTGAAGTATATATAAAATTTTGTCGTACCCTAGGGGGTAACCACGGAGGCGACGTTGCAGGTAGCATAGGCGGCGGTCTTCTGTCGAGTCAACCGGCGCCCGAGTATTGGTGCTCAGTGGCGTACTTCGAGCTTGACACCCAGGTAGGCGAGACTTTCAAAGTTAGCAGCGGGTGCCCTACAGTGACTGTGGACGGCTACGTCGACCCAAGCGGTGGTAACAGATTTTGCCTCGGTGCCCTCAGTAATGTTCACCGAACGGAACAAAGTGAGCGGGCACGACTTCACATAGGTACGTTTTTCTTTACTTACTTACATTTACATTTTTGTACAAGAGAATCAATAAGTCATTGACCCTTTGTATAATGCCTTTTAGGTAAAGGAGTGGTTTTGGATCTGCGAGGAGAGGGCGACGTTTGGCTGAGATGTCAGAGCGAGCATAGCGTGTTCGTGCAGTCGTATTATCTGGACAGGGAAGCGGGTCGCGCGCCCGGCGACGCCGTCCACAAGATATATCCCTCGGCCTACATCAAGGTATTTGACTTGCGACAATGTCATAAACAAATGCGAGGCCAGGCTGCGACGGCTCAAGCAGCGGCCGCAGCACAGGCTGCTGCAGTCGCGGGTCACCTTACACACGGTGCACCTATCACTAAAAGTAAGGAGCACTTTTTCTTACGATTTATTAATATTTTTCTGTTGAGTGTACTCAAAAAAATTGAAATATGCGCAGGTCTCAGTGCAGCTGCTGGCATTGGTGTGGATGATCTCCGACGTTTATGCATTTTGCGGTTGAGTTTCGTCAAGGGTTGGGGTCCGGATTATCCAAGACAAAGCATTAAAGAAACGCCCTGTTGGATAGAGGTAAGCATTGATTTATAGAAATGATATTAGTGAATTATTTTTAAATTGAACGATATAAAAGTCGAATTCTTTCGACGTAACTTGGCACTGCACGAGTTTTTAAAAGCAAGATTGAATATAAAATAACTTTATAAATTACAATTAGGTACATCTACATCGGGCACTGCAGCTCCTTGACGAAGTGTTGCACACAATGCCGATAGATGGACCTCGCGGAATTGAATAGCCGGAAAATGGCAGTGGATCACCGCCTTGATAGAGCGTGCAAGATCCAATAACTTTTCCTTTTTTCTACCGAAAAGAAGCGAGTATGTGCCTATCGACACTTACACACGCTCTCATACAAAGATACAGATGTATGCCAAGCTAAAAAAAGAGAAACCAACACATATATGTATGTATAACAAAGCGTCGCTACTCTGAACCTCAAGAGACTCGAGAAACCAAATGAACCGGTGATGATGGTAGACAAAAGTAAAAAAAAGTAAAAAGTACAGATTTAAATGTAGAATCGAATGAAATGGGAGGACGAATACAAATTCGACATTGTTACTTTATAATAATAAAGTAATGGTAAAATAATTACGCTGCACATAAGTAGTACACAAGAATAACATGGGCTAAAATTGAGAAAAACGTGCTAAGTATATTAGAAATGTGTGCGACTCTTTCGAATGTTTCATACGCGGTGTACACTATAATAAATTAGATATGAATGCTAAGCGGAGAATGTATTTTATAATATAATGGGGCAACGTACAAAGACAAACAAAAATTCATAAAATTAATACAAGTAGCCTTTTTTATGCATTCACTGAAACGACAAAAATATGCACACACGTAGCAACAGATGTAACGTCAACTGTCGTACATCTCAATATTATTCTGTATTACACTTCGAAGGAGGTCTATAATCAAATTTCATGAATTTTAGGAATTTGTTGTTTTATTTTATCTTTTATCTCAATGATATTACAATTTTTGACAAGTTTTATAAATATTTGAAAAATTTTAAACTTCGAAACATATGCATATATTATTTATTATAATTTTTTTTATAATTTTTTTAATTTATTCACGTACTAAGTGATTTTTGTCTTGCAAATTTTATTGGATTTTGGTTAAAAATATACTTAAAAAAGTTATTGAGTATTTTTAATTTTTTATAATTTGACATTATAGAAATGCTTGCATCATAAAATAATGTAAAATAAGACATTGACGAGGAAAAGTTGGAAATATTTGAAAGTTGCTTACATAAGATTGTTAAAAAATATGAGACAGAGTTTTATAAAAATTGAACGTTAAAATTTAAATGTTATGCAACGTTTGATTATAGCCTTCCTTTGAACAATATTATACGAGATGTAAGAAAAGTCGGAAATTATTATTGTGCCGTAGCTGACATTTCTTGGAGGTGGAACAAGCGAACATTTTATTAGAATTATTATTATATTTTAACAAATGATGTAATGCGTTTTGTTTACCCGAGCAAATTGTGTCAACCTTGTACTATATTAGTGTTTGTTCTTCCTCCAATTGTTTTTTATTTAATGTTACTTTATCACGTAGTACTTGTTGAATACTTATATATTTGCTGTTTAATGATCATTTTTTATTATATATTATTCAGACGAAATATTCGTATACACTGTTTGGAAAAAGCGATGATATTATTTATATCTATAAGAAGCGTAATAAAAGAAAAAAAGGATATATATCGAAATGAGTTTTTTTTGGTGTAGTCATAATATATTATGCATCAATTCAAGCATGCTTCAGAAGCAATCATAAATCAGATTACACAGTATATAGTCACAAATATCACATAACATTTTTTGATCATTGCTCTGTCACTGTTTTGCAGCAATTAGTTAATCTTGAGAAAAACCTATAGCAATTGTTTATTAATTATATGCATCATCTCTTGCAACCTTAAGACTTCAATCAGCATATTAAGACCTTTTTCTTAACAGCTGTTCATATCATTTTAATTTCCTATGAATAACATAAAAACACAATATATATAATAAGTAGTATACTTTTAATTATATATGATCATAAACAAGTTACATAATTAATGTACAGTTTAAATAAAAATATTTTTCTCAAGTAGCGATGACTGAAAAATATTATGAGTCTATAATATCCACATAAAAATTCATAAAAATGTACTTATTTAATGGTAACAAAATAATTAAAACCCAAAAATGAAAACCGATTAATAAATCTGCAAAATAGCTAGAAAAAAAATTTCGTTGCAAAACATTGATTCAAAAATTATTGATGAAATGCATACTAGGATTCTTTTTTATATTTTTTAATTTACGTGCTAAAAACAACAAAGTCTTTTAAGAAAGCGAGACTGTAAAGTGATCGAGTGGCACTGTGATGTTAATTGAAAATAAGTAAAAAAAAAAAAAAATAAAAAAAAAAAAAGAAATCGCCGATAGCAAAACCTCGATGATGCGGCCTGCATTATATAGCTGTGTGCATAATGCCTTTTTATATACTGTATGTATAAAAGAAAATTGAAATAGAAAAAATAAAAAAAACAAAGGAAAATGAGATATCACACTGCCCGAGAGCAAAGAAATAGAAATAAATGAACTGCATGGCACGGAGATTCGAGACGCTAATCAAGACGGAAGGTTTTCTGTGACTCCATAAAAAATAAATAATAATAAAATAATAATAAAATAATAATGAAATAATATTAATAAATTAATAATAATGATAATAATAATATACGTGCCATGTTTTAATACTAAATAATAAGGGAGAATATTTAAGATGTAGGAATTTTTTATAAATCATGTATTTTTCACGCGCAAGCACATGAAACCTGGATTAATGCGGCACATTTTTTAATCGTGGTGCTCAACCTACAAATAAACGATTAAATTTAAATAAAAGAAGATAAAGTAACAAAAAATGTAAAAAATACACGTGCGTGCAAAATTCTGGCGAAGAAAAGAAAAGAAAATGCCTATGTGGGTGGAGACTAAATTGGTGGAAAGTGTACATTATAAGCGCAATACGTGTGTAGACAAAAAGATAAAGAAAAGGATTTGAAAGAGAAAGAAAGAGTGAGTGCGAAAGAGAAAAAATCGTGTTGCACGTGGAGGGCGCACAAATGTATTCAAGTAGAATTGTAACCATTCATATTCGATTTTTGTAGGTAATATCTTTGAAATGCGTTTTCTTTATAAAATTTTAATTTTGTGGCTAAATTTTTACAATGTATTGTAGTGTTAATTTATATTTTTATTTAGTTTTAAATTGTTAGTGAAATAGAAACTTTTATTACTTGTATAAAAAAACTATTTTTCGAGGCTTGAAGTTAATGTGTATGTGTAGTAATTACATACTTGTATAATAGTTAACAGCAATAATTAGATTTTATTATGTTGTTTGAGGAGTTAAGTTAGATGCTATGATTAAATCTAAAGAAAAATTAAGATACCATTTTTTATTGAATTTGTATACTTTACTTGTACTTTTTATAAAAAAATTTTCTTTATTAATATTTTACTGCGTTTTAAATTAATATTTAAACGATGTGTAAATAGCAGCAGTTAGGATTCTTAAATCATACTGTAATAATGTCTGAAGTAGCCTAGAAAAATATGTTTTAAACTATTATTGTAATTATTTATGCTTTTTAAAAGTATGTTTATTAGTTTTAAAATTAAAACTTTACATATCTGGGATAAAATAGCTGATGGAGAACGTATTTCAGAGATCTGTGAAATAGAATGCCAACTACTACGTGCATACACATATGTACAGATATAATATTCATACATCATGTATGTTTGTACGAATAGTTGACACGTACGCTCATACATATATTCTATATATATACTTTTCATTTTTACATGAAATATAAAAAAAGAAAAGAAAGGAAGAAAAGTGAAATCTAAGCCAAGCGCGCGATTCAACAGAGTCTAGTGTTTTTTCCTGAGACACAAATGAAATCAGTACAACGTTCATACGCCTGCTAGCCTGTATGAAATTAGCAGATATATAACGACGTACCTAAAAATTAACACATATAAAATATATATTATATATATATGAAAAAAATGAGAAAAAGGACACACGACATATGTAAGCACACTTGCATACAATATTTCTTTGGTTGACCATTGTTGAGTATATATTTGCAATATATCTTTGTTTTTTTCTCTCTGAAACCAATAAGTGCAATAGAATATCCTTTAAGAAAATGTTGTGTATAAATTATGTGTGAAACTTTATATGATTATACATTAATCATATGTAATCGCGAATTTTTGTAGAAAGAATTATGAATGTTTGTAAATCATTCATTGTTATGGGAATTGTTCACAAAGTGATTACATAAAATTAAAATTTTACATGTCATTGTTACAAATGCAAAATTATATCAGTCAGTGTTTGGAAGCATTTGAAACTACATAGATGAAATTTACTTTTTAAGATACATTCTTGAATTCCCATAGGAATCAATGAACTTTTGTAAAAAGAAATCGATATAATCATATACTGTGGGTACATCGATAATTTATGTATGATTTTTTCTGATAAATCCAAAACCATTGCCGAAGGTACTTTTAGCAGGTAGATTTAAAAACTGCATTAAGATATGTAAAACATTGTGTTTAATGTTTAAACAGAATGAATGATGATAATTTACCACGATTGCAAATAAGTTTTACAATATAGAGTAGATGCTAAAATAGTTGTTTTCCCTACTTATTGTCATAACTTTGAACTGAGAAATATATTTAGAACGTTCGCACATCAATTTTAGTGTATGATTTCTTTTATTTTGTGTAATTTTATTATTGTATATTATATATATATTATTACATCATTAAAAAAATCTTGTGAAACAAAAATATGGTTTATTAATATTTTTATATAAAAAAATGTTTCTTTTATACCTGTATTCATAATTTGAAGAAATAGACGATAATTGCCCCTTTATTTGTTTTAGAAATAAATAAAACTATTATAGTTGCTACATTTGTAATATTAAATATTTAATAAATATCCATTTTTTAAATTTTTTATAGGGAGTCAAAGAAATAATGTTTAAAAATTGTTTCTTTTCTTTTTCAAAAAAATCTTTTTACCTATATTTTTGAAATATTGATGTAGACTTAATTCTTTTCCTAGTTGATTAGAGTGTTATTGTATAATATGCCGCAATGAAATATGTCAATATAAGTTATCAAATTTATCTTTTGAAAAAATGAAGGTTAAAATATACAGCAACATAATATTTAATTTATTAATCTACAGTTTAACAATTTATTGAGTTATTTGAGTTTGTTTTGCTTCCTTGTCTTCAGATACTGGAGGTAATCCTGATTTATCAGTGTACCAACTACCATCAAGTTTGATGGCCTTATTATAGTCAGTAGTATTTGATAAAACTTCTTCAATAGCTTGATCGATGTTTTCCCTTGTTATGAAAGTAGGAGCCAGCATTTTTTCTTCCAACACCTTTTGATCTATTTCTAATCTGATCTTTTCATCTCGTTTCTTTTTCTCTTCTATACTTTCTAAAATCTTTAATCTTCTAGCTTCTGCATCTTGTTCTAATCTAACTTTTCTCTCAATTGCAATTTTTTTGTTCCACTCATCATTTATCAACATACATTTGTTATAATCATCTTCTTCTTGCTGGTCAATAACAGCGTGATCAAGTTGTACTTCATTTTGAATATTGATTTCTTTAAAATAGCTCCTATTTTAATAGAAAAAAAATTCAAATTATTCAGATGCTTGTTCTTTACTGATATTTTAGTATAAAAAATATTAATATTTGTATTTGTTGTAGTTAATTTATTACTTACTGCATTGAACGGAAATAAGTCCGATAATTATTATAAAGTCTTTGTATTTCTTTATGCTCATCTTCTGGAATCACTGGCTTTTTAGGTACACGAAAGACTTTAGTTTTTGCTGTCGGTAACCAAATAGGTTTTCGTTTCCAACGAAGACTCTGAGTAAATATTGCAGAAGGATTAAAGACATTGCAAGAGTAAGCAAAATTTGTCACAAGAGGATTGCTACCCAGTATCTTTACTGGTTGCATTGTCAATTCTCCAATTTGATCTAAAAATGTTAAAATACAAAATGATTTATAATAATATTGTTCAAACTCGGATTCGACATTAAAAACTTATTGTAAAATTGAAATGCAATTAAAAAATGCGAAGTTAAAATCGCATTACCTTTTCTTCTTTTACAGAAAATTCTATTTTGCAACTAAAACATCGATAACTACAAAAAAATTGTAAACGTGCTGTACACTTATCGGTACAGGTTAACGCTTAAATCTGTTGACTGTCAGAAAGGTTAGGTTCACGGATCGCGCTGCGCGCATTATTATATTACGTATAAATAGCTACATTCACAACAATCACAATTTCTCATTAATTAATGTTTCAAAATCGTTAAAAGCTCCAACTTCGAATGATTCTCGCAGAAATTAAGTATGGATATTTATTTATTTATTTCCCGAAAATATCTCAAACTCTTACACATTTTTTAAATGAAATTTCATAAAAAAGTAATTAATTTATTAAAATGTCATCTACAATAATCATAGAACGTTTATAGGATATTCAGATATTCATATATTGTAATTTCTTATATCTTATAGTGTCATAAAACAAAATTGAAATTATGAATAAGCGCGCTTTCTCAAGATTTGGGACAATTTTTCACGGGTTCATTTGACGTTGTGATATTTCGTTTCTTAATAAGAGCTACAAAAATGTCATAAATTACAAGTATAGTATAAAGCTATTTTTTATCAGTAATTTACAGCACTTCAATTTTCGAATAACAAATAATAATCGTTTACTAGCGTAAGCGTCAAAAATATATCTAAAATATAATTCAAGCATCAGTTATTATAAGATCAGAAACTGCGGAAATGGCACTATCATTAATATATAATATATTATTGTAGTAATCAATGTGAAAATTGATATGCACGTATTGAAAAATGCGATAAAAACAATACCTATAAAAGATCTTCAGACAGTAAGAGAAAAGCACAATTGAAAGAAAGGGACTCGCTTGCACCCGCTTGATGCGCAAAAGTACTGATTATAAAAAATGGAAACAAAAAGGCAATGAACAAAAAAAAAGAAAGAAAGAAAAGAGAGCGGGGTAAAAGATGCGCATTTGCCCGCGGTGTAATAATTAGTCTCGAGCGGCCCGCGTGAAGGACCTCATTAAAGATGCAGGCCTGCAGCCCAGCCCGGGGTGAAAAAGAAAGAATGCAGTGCACATCGTGCGCGCACCGCTGCATCGCTCTTTTCTCTTGCGATCGCGAGCCGCGCGCGCCATGCAGTCGCTGCACCGTGCAGTCTGCCGCGGATGGATACTTCCGCGGGTACCGAAACGCGGGACCATCTCTGTAAACCGAGGAACCTTACGTAGCCAACTAGTAGTAACAGCCTTTGTCGACTTCGAAAGGTGAGCTGCGCCGCGACGTTTTGCCGTCGCGTAACACACACACCTGCAGACTGTCTTTTGTTGATTTTTTTATGTTTCGAGCACTTTTTTACTTATTTGTGCCTTTTTGCCTTTTTCGCATCTTTTCTCTTCGTTGCGGCGTGGAAGTTTCTTCTTTTTAACTAATTTCGCATTTTCTAAACACGCGGTTACAACTGGAGATAAAAACATTTTAAAGGGTGTATATTTTTTCTTTTCGTTTTTTATGGAAGTTCATCAATGTATATATTAAATTTTTTAACTTTTTCGTAAATTATATATTCATTCACAAATATATTTTCCGAAATGTGCTTTTTTCGTTAGAGGCGGCGATATAATAATTTTTTTTTTTAAATTGCGTAAATCTTACATACGTTTATCTAAGTTCTTCAATTTGTCTTCTTTTTCAGACATTTTTCACAGAATAATCAATAAATTATTGATAACAAAAAGTGAATGTCATAAGCCATCAAAGAGTGTTGAATACATTAGATGAATAATCTACTTCTAGAACTACCTTCTTTCAGCACTCATTAACGCGCTCCTAGGATCAAACGCATGAAATTATTGATGCATGGCCATTTTTTTAGTTTAGTGTGTACGGGAGGGCAAAGTTCTAAATTCATTGTAAAAAAATGCAAGGCAGTTTGTTATAGATACGTGTAACTCAGTAACACAACTGGTTTATACCAGAGAGCTTATTTAAAGAAGAAATTTTCTATGTAACTCGCCACTCAGTTTCCGAATAAGGCCCCTGCGGAACAAAATGTTTGTTATTTTCTATTGCTGATAAATAGTACAAAAAAAGAAAGAAAGAAAAGAGAGCGGGGTAAAAAATGCGCAGTTGCCCGCGGTGAAATAATTAGACTAGTGCGGCTCGCGTGAAGGACCTCATTAAAGATGCAGGCCAGCCCAGCCCGGGGTGGAAAAGAAAGAATGCTGTGCACACGTGTGCGCGCCGCTACACCGCATAGCGCCTCGCTCTTTTCTCTCGCAGTCGCGAGTCGCGCGCGCGACGCAGTCGCCGCACCGAATCTACCGCGGACGGATACCTCCGCGGCTCCCGAAACGCGGGACCTTTGCTGCAAACTGAGGACCTTGTACATGCGAGCACCAACCTTCGCCGACCTCGAAGGTAAGCTGCAACACCGACAAGATCCACCTGACTTTTTCTTTTGTTGCTTTTTTATGTTTCAAGCACTTTTTTACTTATTTGTGCTCTTTTGCAAATTTTCTCTTCGTCGCAATGTGAAAGCTTTTTCTCTTCAATTAATTTCGTGTTTTTTAAATATGCTATTATATCTGGAGATACAAAAGATTTTAAAGGATTTACACTTTTTCTTTATAATAAGAGATAATTAAATAAAAAATTTGGAAGTGAAGAGATAAAGCGATTAATTTTGCGATTGTTTCAGATCTTAAATGTGAAACATTTAGAACTGTAGTTATAAAAATTTAACATATTATTTAAAAAAGGTATGTCCTTATTGCTATTTTATTCAATTGTATAAGTGTTATATCGCTTAATTGATATTTGCGATCTATAACGATTCCTCTCGTTTTAAGATTTAAAACTTTGATTACAATAGAGTGTACAGTATTTAATTTTGACAAATTATATAAAAGTTTACTTTATCAGTTGATTATTGGCGGAAATCAAAAAATCTGCAAAGAAACAGAAGATGTATAGCGTGCACGTGACAACTAGACCAGGCGAACGTCGCAGCTCTAGTAACCCCGACACTGGAGTCATTTATAAGCATCGCCGCCGCGACTCTATTCCGCTCCGAGTGTTCAACTTTATTAAGCAACAATTTCAACCCGAAGCAGTACCTGGTGAGCATTTGCGCATTACAGTTAGCACTCGCGACAATAAGCATCTGTATGTTTCAACAGTAGCTACACAACACTGCATTGAATTATTCCTTTTTTGCGAAATTAAGAAACATTTAATTAGATTGAAATATTTTATTTCATATAAATTATTTGAGAATCTTTGAAAAATTTTACAAAAATGGAATTACAAATTTCGCTAATTTTATAAATTCTATAAATACTTTATACCATAAAAAAATATAATAAGGAGCTTAAATATAACAGTGATCATCAAAGTACGAGTCGTTTTAGTAATACCCAAGTTCTTATTGAGTAGTGAAAATCTACTTCCACTGGATTTTTGTATTTTCCTTAATACACTATATAGGAACTTGTTTTTTAACTTAAATTTTCAAAGTTTTTTTAATAAGTACAAAAAATATGTAACATTCGTAATAACGATCTTTGTGCGCTTGAGTTATATATTATATAAATTTACAACTTTGTAAATCATCAACAGACGTCTTATTTTATTACATAAAATAGGCACTTTAATCTACAGATTTACACTGTACAACTAGATTTTCTAAATCACTTTGAGTTTTTCTAATTATTTATATACAGGTGTTATATTTGCAGACTACCTTTCTTTCAAACTTTGTTAAAATAACTGTTTTCTAAAAGTTATTTCAATAATTTATGTTTCAATAATTTTTTTTTCGTTAAAAATATTGGATCAATTTTTTGTAACAAATTTCTAAATGCATTAGAAACAGAAATTATTTTCCAGTTTATTTGGTTCATTCCACTGAAATAGTTACTTATTCATTTATGACTTTGTGTACTGAAATAGCGAAAAATAAAGAATAGTATACTACGACCTGCTATCATAATTTTTAAATTTATCATAAACTTGCAAACCTACTTTTTATTCACTGTACACATCAAAGTAGTAACTAACTTACTTCCATTATTTTGATTTTATCTTGAAACTATCCATAAAATGTCGCTGTGGATAGCCGCTCGATTTAAAGATTATTTAGTAATGCTTGTTTCTTTTACACTGACATTAAACCTCGTTAAACCTTTGCTGATCAGTATTCTCTTCATTATAATTTAACTGACTAATGTCAACATAACGGCGATCGATTTATCGATTTAAGTAAAAAAATAAATTTGTAACTGCTATATTTTTTAATGAAAAAAATTATATGGTTATGCATTGTTTCTGGTAGATCAAAATAAAGTAGAACTTACATTCGTCCTAAACACTATCTTAGAAAAAAATAGTAAGAAAAATTACCTCATCACTTTTTTATTGAAACTGATTTTATCGCAAAAATTTTCTTTAATATGAAATTACGCATTACCATATAACTTTTATTTTATTTAATAATTTTTACTTCAACATAATCGTTTTTACAGTTTAACTGTTATAAAACTGAAAAAATATATCTATAAAAATGAAAAAATATTAGGTGTCCCTAATCGCACTTGTATAATAGAATATAGCTTGTGCTAAGAGTCGGCGAAATTTCTTGATTTTCAGCATAACGATTTTCTTACGTTAAATTATTTTATAAATAAATTAAAGCCATATAATGGACTCACTTGGAGTTGTGATGTTTACCGCAAGAAAAGTTCACCAATCATACCCACAATAGTCGTATGGAACGCTGAATTACCCCTCAGAGTATACCCAAGTCATCTGCCTGGTATCCCTCAAAACTCACGCGGGGCGTGGAGATCCTTTTTACTTCGCCATTTGTTTCTTGCTCGTAAAGCATCCAGTTAGCGGCGAAGGTGTCCTGCTGGTCGTTTATTACAACAGCCTCGTCCGACTGTCCTGTCCGGGTCGATTGCGTATCCTCGCCGTACAACATCCAGTTCGAGGGAAGACTGGGCTGGCGCGGTTCAGCGCTACTACAGCGCACCAGCTCCATCGTCGATACCGAATTCAGACCTTTTCGCAAAGTCATCACTGGGGTCTTGTTACTGTACACGCAATTCGTTTCGTTTAGCTTCGTGTAATCCACGTAGTTTGGGGTGCAAAGATTTAAGGTGTTCTCTAACGAACGGCCGTTAGTTTTTGCGACATTTGCCTCCCGCTCATAGCTTGACATCCAACGCGGCCAGTAAGGATCCAACGGTGCCGGAACTAAAAATTTCAATTATCATATCAACTAGACGTGTAGAATAATTGGTCTTACATATTTCGAATATTGAAATTACATCAAATTCAAATTTTTTACAGCTCTATAATTTTATTATTTTTGTCAATAAATAATAAATAGTATAGGCAATTATTGAGAGCAATTATTTATACTAAATTAAAATCTCAGAAATTTATAACTTAAAGAAAAAAGGTTAATTTTAATGAAAAAATATTGTCATTAAAATGTACCGTAGGCAGGCGGTGGATTATTTTGAAAATAGGTGGTAGATTGCGATACGTAGTTCTCGTAAGGCTGATCTTGCACCTGTTGCAGCGGATCACTCGTCCGATTAGGCGCGATGGCGGTTTGCTGTTGCTCCTGATAATATCCCGGTTCGTAGGACACGCTGTCGAGTTCGATGTGATAAATGGGGGCGGTGGCGGCCGTCCCGACACCTGCCAACTGCTGAGCGTAATCAGGGCAACTCGCTTGCTCGCTCGACTGCTGTTGCTGCTGCTGCTGCGGCTGTTGATGATGCGCGTTGTAGGTGTCCGCAGCAACGTTCACCTGTCGATAAAAGTCCTGTGGCTCTTGAGTTCGATCGAGGCTCGAGGAATTATATAAGCGGGATGAGTCGAATTGCATATCCGGTACCAAGTCGCTCGGCTCTAACAACGTTGTAGACTGATTCTGTTACAAAAAATTTTAATTCATTATTGTTTTCAAATTTTAGTGACTATCATTTTGATTTACTTATCTGAAAATTCTTACCGAATATAACGATTCATTGGCTACAGAATATTGCGTTTGAATGACATTCGACGAATGCCCGGGACTCGTGTTAAGAATGTCTGCACTTTCAGAACTCGGATATTGAATGGCAATCGGCGCAAGTCTCGAAGTTGACGCAGCTCCAAAATCTATTGAATTCGACATGTCCAAAGAGTTTGAGACAAACCAACTTTTGCAATTGTCCTGTACGTCGATTGTCGGCGTTAAATTGAACTGATATTGATTATACATTTGCTGTTGGTCGTAATTCTGTTGAAAAAAATTACGGCCATTAACTTTTTTGCAGTAAGTATTTCACTATTTAGAGTATAATTATATTTAAAAAAAAATCAACTTTGTTCATGAATGAAATAAAAAAAAAATTCCTGCACCAGTGAAGCTGATTCGACGCTGCTATCGAGGGCCGGTCTAAAATCGTTGGTGCGACGATAGTACGTATTATCAAAATTACGATCGCTGTCTAAAATTCGTGGTACATTCGATGTCGCTGGGGTAACGCCATCTCCAAATGCTAAATCAAATTCCTCATCAATGTCAGATTTCGCAGACATTGTTTCTGATGTATCTGGTGATGGAGTTTGATTTGGCCTTAGCAGAGAATATAAGTCGTCATGACTTTGATAATTTTGCAAATTACAAGTTGACCTGCCTACAAATAATTTTTGATATTCAATTTAGATAATATCTCTTTTACCTGAAAATCCTATTTGAAATACTTACTTGAAACTGGACTGGCAATTTCACTTAAGTTAGCTCCAACTGGAGCTTGGAGCATTTTTTTAAGTAAGACTGACAGTGACTTTGCATTATCTAATTGACCATTTTCTAAAGTTGTTTGATAGTGAGATGTTATTGTTGGTTCAGTTCTTAAATCAACTATTTGGTCAATTAGAGAAGAACTATTTAAATTTTGACTGGAGTAAAACATGAAATGCCGAATATCTTCGTAATTCATAGCGTATTTGATTTCACATTTACTTGTGTTTACTTCTTCTTCTGCTCCTACCTGCAAATGATAATGTTTTAAAAATATATTCTATATATAAAAAGAAAACGATTAAATTTTATGGTTTGTTAATTTATAGAAAACAAAAGCTTACCCATTCAAATGGATATTGCGACTGTTGTTGCTGTTGAATAGGAAATAAATAATGATCTTGATGCAAAGGTTCTCCAGAGTCATGTCGTTGCACTTGTAGTGTTCCATCTTCATTTGTATTCATAGTTTTTATTCGTTTGGTTCTCTTTTTACGGTTCTTCTTTAGGTCAGTAAGTAGTCTTTTTACCTCTGTATTATTCCCACATTTAACAGCATGAAGAATTTCCACCAACAAAAGTTTCTATAAGTAAATTTTCAAATATTACTTGAAAAGTCTTTCAAGCTTTTTAAATGTTATAAAATGAAATAACTAGTAAATGAAACTAGCTCATTTACACTCATTTATTTATTAGAAGAGGAAAGATTGAAATTTAATAGAGAAGAAGACTATTTTGTACTTGTGACTATTTGTCTAAACTACTGTACAACGTTGCCATTTTCCCATTAGACTTTGAAGTGTCTAGATAGAAGTATACTAAATTTTTCGAGTTGAAAATGACGGCATTGTCAGCTAAAACTGAGTAGAACCCGAAACAGAAAATATTATTTGAATAAACTACATAAAAATTACTAAATTGAAACCGACAATAAACGAGGGGTAGAAAGGAAGGAGACAGACCGAGAGAAAACCAATAGAACAATAAAAATTCGCAATGAACCATATAAATGTATGAAAAATCGACGGAGGCATTGACCGTTAGGTAGGTAGTTTTCGACAAGTGAAGCACTGCGGCAAGACGAGTAATCCACCGGCATGAGCGGCGACTGATCGGAGCAATTGCAGCGTTGCCGCGACAGTCGACGGAACACCGGCGAGCGAGCGAGGGATGACGAGACGGAGACTCGCTATACCCGTTCTCGTGCTTTCCGATTAGAAAATAAAAAAAAAGGGGTCCGCTTACCTTGATGTTGCCCGGGACGCGGTGCTTGACGGCGAGCGCCTGGAGCTCTTTGTACGACAGAATCGACAGGTCCTTGGTGCTCATGCTTCCACTGAGGAGGTGCGCATTCTATTCGGAGGCGATCGGCAAACCCTCGGACCTCTCAGTCGCTCCAACGCGCGAGCAAACGACGGCGCGCAGTGTGTAACTGTGTAAGTGCCCCGACGACGGGGTTCGTCGGCTCGGTACTCGCGCCACTATACGTCGTGTGGCCGCTCTGCCCGGTCGGTCCCCCCCCGTGACCGAGCCAGGAAGGCCAATCGCGCCACTCGAGCTTTCCGGATTCGCGGATTTCAAACGCGGGGACCGTTTCCGTCGCCCTCCCCCACCTCCCCCCATTTTCTCATCGCATTCCATATACGTTCGCCGCGCGAGGTTAGGTTGGTGCAGATCTAAGCTTTTCAACGGCGATCGGTTGCTTCGGTATATTACGCACTGCACTTATTACGTATAGAAGAGAAGCTCTAGATGTGGATAATGTTTAATTTCAATAAGATGAGTAATAAAATAATACTTTTGATCAAATAAAGGAGGAAACAGATAGTGTGAACGTAAGTTTTCAAATGGCACGTACATCTACAAAGAGAAGACACGTCTACTTGCATGGCCGATAAATGCAATAAATTAGGATTTTCCATGAAGGTAAACGAGAAACTTAATATAAGAGGATAATATTAAATTATTTTTTAATGTAAAACAGCGTGAATGTAATAACCGTTTTTCTGGTGTGTAGTTACAGGGAAAACATTTGTATTATTTTCACACTAGAAAACAAAAGTAAAGAAGAATGGCAAACTCGTAAGTAAATGGTAATGTTTTTTGTAAAAGGAGCTCGAAAATATAGTGAGAATATCAACATTTTTAAGGTGCAATATATATTATCGGGAGAAGAAAATTCTTCCGGCGAATGCGGCGATAAATTAAATTTTCTCGTGATGGCTAAGCTTCTAACACGGCGATCAGGTGCTACGCTACTGCATAATTAGGAGCTAATTAGGTAATTAAAATGACAAAAATAAAATTAAGTATTAGCACAAGCTTTAGGTGTGAACGTTAAATTATAATTAATATTTAACGTTGCTAAAAATAAACCGGGAAAACTCACGAGTAAAGAAGGTAAAGTTATATACTTTTTGTAAGATGAAGGATCTCGAGAATAGAGTGCGAATAAAACTTTTTATGGTATGGTATATTACAGGGAGAAGAAACACTTTTTCCTTCGACGATGAGCGCTATAAATTAGGGTCGTCCTCACGGCTAAAGAGTTGGAAGAATCTTGCAAAATGGAGCGCGCGAAAACTCGCGGAAGAAGAGGAATGTGAGGTCGCGCTTCGTTTGGAAGTGCCGACGCGACGCTTTTCTCTCTATAATTAAAGGCAGCCGGAGAGTTGCCAGTGCCGCTGATCAATAGGCGCGTCGCCCGTCATAAGCATCATCCCAGCCAGATGGAAATTTCAACAAACTATCCCCATCGGTGAATCTGAGGTATGCAAGGTGAAAGGTACTCGTTTTAACTCGCATTTTACTTGAAAGATCAGCTCTTAAGAGAAGAATTTTATCACAAAATTTTTTAGAAATCTGATAGTTTCATTATGATTTTAGTTCAAGAGGCCTAGGTGTGGCTTTCTACTACAATTACCATTAACAAACGAGCGCAGGAGCGCACCCTCAATCATGTTTCATCGCTCTCTTCTAGACTCGCTCTTGTTCCGAAATTGACCCAAACAACTTTGCCGAGAGCCGAGAGCCCGTCGTCACGGTTGTCCCGGGTTTGTGCTCGCCGTGCAGCTGGATCGTTAAAATTAACGTCTTCGTCTGACTCCCTTTCCTTGTGCGTGAATAAGTAAGAATTTCGTCCGTATAAGGAAGAAATTTTTGTGCCAAGGTTGGTTAACCCGTTAAAATTTAATAAGGATGCGATTTATGCTTCGGTAATTAAAAATTTAGCTTCAAACTTGATCAATCTGCTGATATTTCATTCGATTATTTAACAAAGTTTCGTTATAAATAACTGCTTTATAAACAGCTGTGGTTTACTTACTCGAAATTTATTCTTAAAATTAATCATAAAGTTCACAACTCTGAATTTTCATTATTAATTTTGAAAGCACCTCCGGGGTTTCCACTAGAATTTCTGCTCTCAGAAAGAATCACCTACTTTCTAAGAACTAAGAAAAAAAGGAACGAAAATTAGTCAAAGCGTAGAATTCGTTTCTTTTCCGCAAAAGAATATTCGCGATATAATTTACGGGAAGAATATGTCATCGCGCTCATTATGAACGCCCGGGTCGCATTAAATTTATTTATCCAACTCCTCCCATCAGGGAAGAATTTATTGGCTAGCGAATCTCGCGGCGTTAATTAAGCAACGCATCGGTAACTCACGCTTTATTTATTGCGACTGCGCAAATTCATCCGTTCCGGGATAATCGTCGATAAACACGCTCGTCATTTACTTTTGGCTGCTGAAATGCTCCTTCGCAAATATTGACCTTGTTGCATTATCGTCATTTACAGGCACTTTGTTTATAGCACGATTTTTGCATTATCTCGTTCTTCAACTATTAATTTATGCTCTGAAATGATAATACATCCTCTGTATTCGTTCAGCAATGCTTCTATATATAAAGGATATAAGCAAATGGAACATTTCGAGTGATTAATTTCTTAATGAACTTCTTGTTTTACGTCTAATAAGACATTATAGCCAAAGTTCGGCTTGAAATTGACTAATGAAAGTACTTGCTAAAGCGATCCGCCATTCAACTAAGTGGACCTAATTAATTAAAAAATTAATTGGGATGGACGATAGTGAGTGAAGGATTGAACAATACTTTTAATTTCCGAAAAAAAACCGCCGAGGTCACATTGGCCTCTCGTTATACTAACGATAGGCCTGTCTTATTCGACTTAATTCATCTGACTCGGCGGAAAAAGCTCCGCGTTTACTTTTTCTCCCTTAACAAAAGGGTTCCGATTCGTTGATCGAGAAACACTTGATAAGTGGCTCGCCACCGTCCCAGCCAGAACTTCGGCCTTTTAGTTATCGACAACTGCATTAGCGACGTTTCCTCTCAAACAAAGAGATACTTTATTCACTTCGCCGGCGAAATGAGGCTTCGCAATTCAGCCTCGCGATTAATCACCGGGCTCCAGTAGATACCCACCGAGTACGCTCAGACGTAAGTCGAAGCCTAGATACCCGAAGCAAAAGTTCAGCAAAGAAAGGGCCACCTCCAACTCTCTCACTGTCTGTCTCTCCAAGGCAAATCAAGAAGTTTCGCAGGGTAAATAGAAAGCTCCGTCGAGAGCGATCATCGCTGGCGCCAGGCGGCACTCGAAAAAGGGGTGAGGAAGGGCCAGGGCTGCGGCGCACGCGTATAATCGTCTGCACGCACTCGAAATTCGCCGTGGAGTGGCGGAGGCGGCGCGGCGCGCACTCGAACGCGCCCGCCGCGCACGGCGCAAGCTTGGGGTACGAGGCTCGTCGAAGCCCGACGCGCGGCCGCGACGCCTCTCAGTCAGGCGCGCGCACTCGATCGGCCAGTATCGTGCGGACCACCCCCGCAGGCGCGCACGTCTCATACGTCACCGCGAGGAGGACGCAGGAGAAGAGAGGGAGATAGAGAGAGAGGCGCTCGCTCACGAGGGGCAGACTTTCAAACGCTAAGCTGTCGGGGGACACGGAGGCCTGCGCCATGCCTGGCTCGCCGGCGGCTATGAAGACGCGCAAGAAAAGCGACAAGAGTGAGCCCACCCTCACGCCAACAATTGCACTCGCCTATTTTTCCTTTATTATCCCTTTGGATAACGTCTATTTATCTCTTTCGAGCCCTGTAATAACACTGGTTTTTTTCTCTGCACATTGGCCGCCTGCCTCCCACTTTATCCCCTTGACTTATTATCTGTGCGACTCGGACTGCGGGCCGAGGCTGGACGCGCGAGGGTAGAGTACGCGAGAGAGCCCGCCGGACGGACGCTGAGGGATGTGTCAGCCCCGCCGGGGGATTACTTCCGGCTAGCGAGCGTCGCCAGCATCTTATTTACGAGGCCGTGGAGCGCTGTTTTACGCCCCGCGTGGCTCTGCGCTAAATTATTGCGACACCTGCACTTGTGTGTACTGTATTTCGCGAAATTTCGGATGATCTTCCGTCGGGATTCTTTTTTTCTTTAGTATATCCTTAGCTTTGCTTCCTTATTTCCTCCGCGATTTATTCAGCAGTAAAGAGATCAATCCGATATTTTATAGTCTCGGGGCTTTGATTTGAAAGGGGCCTAAAGTAGTTTCGTTTATACTGTGAGATTCGTGTGTTTACTTTGCGGGAGGTTCGTGCCGACGAATCTCCCATTCACGTGATTTATTCGCTTAAATATCGGCGCCTCTTTATTGTCTTCGGTGTTCGACGTTTTAAGCGGGAGCATTAAATTTTTTTTTTATTTTCTTGTTTACACATTAGCAATGGTAATGAACCTCGTGGCTCTCGTGAAACTTTGAATATTTCGATAAAAAAAAAAATCCAGTTGATAGTGTAACGATCGCGGGTTTACACGCGGATCCCCGCCCCCGCAATAAAATAAATCTGAAATTTTCGGAGATGTCACGTATACTATCGCTCATTGTCAGCATCCTAAACGAGAAATCGTACTCTACCCTCGTTTTTCTAGCGCATTAATTCTTTTCCTTCGACTCACTTAACTTTTTTTTCTTGCTTTTGGTTCTCCTCCTTTTCTTCCCCCTCTTTCTTTTTTATACTAGTGGATGTTCGTAGCAAAAGAAAGTCACGCACACGGCGCTTTAAGACACCTTGACGATTATCACAATGGAGAATTTTTTTCTCAGAAATATGCAAATTTTGGGATTAACTTGAGGCTTCCACTTCTAGAAGTCGACTCGTTAGCGGAGGACATTTAAGGGTTTTCTTTTAATCTCAAGAGTGGATAATTTGACCGCAATGGTTAATCTGCGTAGGGCAGGAGAAAAGTCGGCGGGACGCAAACTTTATCCAGTTTGGATTTGGACGTTTAGCTAATAAAGATTAAACGACGATTATCCCGGAAGTTGAGATGATTTATTTACCTTCGGGACGAGATCAAAGTTGACGCTCTGCATCGAAGCGCGAAATTAGCTGACGGTAGTTTAGTTCACTGAGTCGTCAGAATTTTAATAAGACCTGTCTCTTTAAAAGCACACTGCTTACACTTTCAAAGTACGTTCCTCGTAATTGCTTCGTTGGTTCGAATAACTCACCGTAATTTACTTCGTTACCTCTTCGAACGAATTCGATGATTAAATTTTGTATACATACAGAACAATTACCTTTTTGTAGCACTTTTACACGCTAATAGTCATCTTTTCACAGTACACATCGATATTTATTTTTATCTTCAATAAAAAACTAAGTCTGAGAGCTTGCAATTTTTACGTACAGTCTTTGTACACATGTAGTGTTACTTTCATTAAAAGGAGATTAAACAGTTATTGAAAATTAACAAATTCATTTAAACATATAAAATTTAAAAATATAAATAATAAAAATTAAGTAATAGTAAAAATTAAATAAATTTAAGTAATAAAAATTGGATAAGGCGTGATAGGAAGTAATCTTTTGTCATTCTAACTTTAGATCTAAAATAATTAATAGAGTAACAAATACAATTATGTTAAAAATAAATCCACTGTAGTATAAATTGTTGCCTTATACGTTGAATGTTAACTTTTAGCAACTAAGAAAATCGTTTAAGCAAAGTATAAACAAAGAAATAAATTAAAGAAAAAGCCATATCCGTGCATTTTTATGATACCCGCTTGTGGCGCGGGTGGAGCTTTTACACATTGCTCTGGCAGCAATACACCGGGTTCGAGAGCTGCGCCGTCTGTCATTCCGCGTCCTTCGCTCTCTTGGCAACTAAAGTCTCCAAGGAAGTAGCAACAGCTTGGCTATTTCCACGGCGAAGTGCAGCTTGTTATCGGGCGCCTATATCTTCCTCCTCGTCGCTTTTATTGGCCGTCATCGCGGAATCTCGCCGCGGGGACGAGTAATGACCACTCCGGTAATCCGATAATGATCGAGTGCTTTTTCAAAGTGGACTCCCCCGTCGAATTAAAAAGTCAATTAGCGAGGCTCGCCGGGCAATCTCGAGTTGCTCCGGTTAATCCGCTCGAAATTTTCGACCTCGTCGCATTGGGTTTTGTCGTCGAACGCCGCGAGAATGAAAAGCTCGTTTGGTTCGAGTGTGCTTCTTCTTCCTCCACACTGCAGCTTTGCGGGGAGAAAATTTGCGCAGCGTTTTCTCCGCAGCTTGATGCGCCTTTAATTGCGCCGCGTCAAGCCCGATGGTTTTGCGGTGTTCACCGTCGGTTGGAACTTGCGGTCCGGGGGATTTGCACGTCGACCAAAATCTGGCGAATTTCCGGGCACGCGGTGGTAATTAATTTTTCCGACTCACTAAACGCGCCCAACGGCGCTCTTTAGTCGATCTCTACTGCATATTCGCGTTTTAACGTTTCATTCGACATATACATTTGTACACTATAAACACATTAGAGCATGAAATTTCTTTAGACGAATATGTATACTTTTAGAGGAAGCGACTCGCGTCGCGAGATGTTCCATTGCACGAGAGGATATGACGCACTCCCCCTTTCTAGAATATTAATGCATTGTTCTTTCGACAACATTTTTTAAAATTTTCTCCTCTTTGCTATCGTTTTATTTTTAATAAAGGACGTAGAAGCATAAATGAAATTGCGTTTGATAAAATTGCTTACGTATATATAAAATAAGGTGCACTTGGCTGAACAAATAACTGCTGCATATTTAAAATTTTATCGATTCAGAGATATCATGATAAATTCCCTGTGGCGTGGATGTGGAGGATACTTTTCGACCGCTGAGGCTCGAAGTGCAGTAATACTGCTATTACTTCTCGGAGATATGGCGCTTCGCCGATTCTAAAATTGTCCCATCTATACTTACAAACGTCAAACGTACGCCCTGCGCATTTATTGACGCATTGTGCGCGGTTTTATACTACGTTTTTATAAAGGCAAACTTTTACCTCCCTATTATTCTAGATCTTTCTGAAAGAAATATATTTGACGTGCAGGTATTTACTTTTCTTTTAACTGTATTTTCTTTTTCTTAAAAGCGGACTTTGTAAAGTGTATCAGATTTGCATGATCTTATATGAATACAAATTTATTAACATCTGTTAAATTTAATTTACATATGTAATTTAATTTAAAAATAATATTTATTAGTGATAAAACTAGTTTTATAAAGCAATTCAAAATTAAACTATAAATTTTTTAATTTTTCTCCATTTATTATTAGTTATCAAAGTTATCAAAGAAATATCTGAATAATGCAAACTTAAAAATCCTCTATAAATATTCGAATGTTTCAAATACGTTTATAAATAAATCTGTAAATAATCAATGACTAAGTAGCCTGTATACGCACGACAAACTATGTAACTACTTCAAAGGGTTACTATGCGTGTAGTTTACACAAAGTAATATTTTAAATTTTAAAAGCTTAATGTAGCGCAAATATATTGACGTAATAAATTTGTTTTCCCAATTTGTCCTCGAAAGCGCAAACTAGGCTAACTCTTGCGCGGCAAGTTAACTCGCTCGGTAATGACCATATTTATGCAATGCCAAGTGATGAAAATCAACATTGGCGGGCACCAGTATGTAGGTTTTCGGTCTTTCTCAAGTCAATCATGACCCGGGGATGAATCATTCATTTTTATCTCGAATAAATATCCGAAGAAAACACACCGGAATAAATTATTCACGACCGGAGAGAAGAAACTTTAGCCTACATTTCCGCGCGCCGTAACTCACCGACGGTCCAGCATTATAAAGGCGCGTCGCCGCTCGAAAAATTAGCCAGTCAAATTTTCCACGCCGCACATTCAAGCCTCGGTCCCACTAAAAAAAAAACGACGAAAAAAAAACATTTTATCCTTAAAAAGAATATCACTCGGAAAAACGTACCTCGCCCATTTTTATTTTTCACGCAAGAGAAAACTCCGCTCGCTTGGCCGCGCGCGGGAGAAAAATACGTCGCCGAAAGCGGACTGGAAGAAACAGACGGCTCCGCCGCGACGATAAGGTCCGGGGGGTGCATGGGGTGTCGGATCGATGGATCTCGAATTTTCGGCGAGAGGCGATCTCGCGCTCGCTTTAATCGCGAAAGCAGGGCCGGCGCGGGTTATAAAAAAAAAGCCGAACGAATCGCGCCCTCCTCGCAAGAGCGAGCAGCGCCGCGTGCCCAGCCTCCCGTGAAATCGGCAGAACTCTCGGGGCTCGAAGCACCCTTGGCAACTCGCCCTACCGCCGAAGGATGTAATTCTGTTTCCCTCCTTTAATCCGGCGATAACGCCTCGGATTGTACGGCGCGGATGCTCCAATTACCGCGCGCGCAGCTTGCAACGGCTCGCCGTATTCTTCTTCCGTCGCCGCTCGCCTTGTTGAGAGACATTTTAATTGCAGAAATTAATTGTAATTTGAGTCGCTGTTTGTGTGAATTGTGACGGGCAGAATGAATTGGGCACTTAATTTGCCAAATCTAAAGTGAAACTGTTATTGTTATTGTTTTTATATATTACCTACAATATTGACTATACGTAGCACCGAGAAAAATGATTTATTATGGCGGTAGGAATCGTCGGTACCGATTCAATTCAGTTTTAATTAAATTGTATTTTAATTAATAATTGTCAGTCATATGAATATTATACATGCAAAAAAATGTATCCTCTTAAAATAGTGAATAATAATTGAAGAATGCCTGTAGCCTATTTTTATTACGCTCTATAGACTGACGGATATTTGTAAGTAGAAACAGACGAGTATAGCAAGACACGCCTCGAACGAGTTTTTCAAATTTTTCCTTGAGACAATAGGATTAAGTTTTCTTTTTAAATTAAATGTTTTTTAATAGTTTTTGTAAAGATAGAATACTTATATAAAAAAATATCTCTTCATATTAATCAGAGTTTAAAATTATTGCGCTATGATATAATAATACCACGCAGTAGTAGAAAGAATGGGAACACTAATTTTATCTTGCGAAAATATATTACTACTTGCTGCTTTTTATTGTACGAATTATAATCCATAATATTGTACCTACTTAAGTAGTGTAATTTAAATTATTATTAAATAATTTAGACGGATTTGAAATGTAGAATCATAAAATATACTTATATACTCATATATACTCTAATACTTAAACTACATTAGGTACAGCAGTAGACCTCATGAAATTAACAAGACAGCTTTATTGTTATTTCTATAATACAAAATTATTTTGATTAAATTAAAATTAAGTATCCATTTCAATCATTCATATTATGGTGAATATTTTAGTAAAAAAGAGAAAACTAGTTTTCTATTACCACACAAAAAGTTTTCATTTATACTATAGAGACTATGTTTTAAAAATTAGTTTAACCTGAATTATAAATAATTTCTCTAAAAATGACGATATTAAATCTTAGGGACACTGTTCCTCCAGTACCTTTTTTGTAACTTTTTTCTTTCGTTTTCTTTCTATGCAAAAAAATCTTTCAATCTATGTGGAGCGCACTACAAGTACAGTCTTATAAATATGAACTTTGAGCTATTAATACATTCCCATTATAGTCCACTATTTTCAACTCGACTGAGGCAATGAAGCGTGATTGACAGTTTGTAAACTCGCTGCCGGCGTAAATGTTTCACCGCGGATGTTTGATCAACTAATATACCCGACGTTTTTAAGCCTCATCGGAATTTTCTTTTTAACTGCCACTTCATTCGCCGACATCGAGAGAAAAATCAAGTTTCCATTACTCCCGCGCGGCTCGTCGCCTGAAAGCGCAAACAGCAAGTCGAGGAGACCAAAAAAAGGATAAATATTTGCACGAAATTTACTAAATTAAAATAAAGTCTCGCAAGAGGTCGCTTTGAAAATGGGTAAAAATAAAAGTGCGCATAAAGTCTATTTAAATTTATCCTTCGCCGACTCTCTACCCCTGCACCGTTGCTCGTTCCCTCAATATTCTCAACGGCCGCCCTCTCGACTTTCCTGAAGAGCCCCTGCACTCGGCCCGATATTTTCTTTTTTTTTTACCAATTTTCATCATTCCTTTTCTGAAAGCGAGAAACGTCAAAGCCTCCCGCGGTGCTCGCGTCGCGAACTTTCCCCCTCCTCCGGCGAGCGACACCCGAAGACAATTAAATCGCACGTATGCTCGTCGCGCGACGTGAATAATTCCCAGTTCGGTTCGACTGCGCGGGAGCAGTAAGGCCGCGGGTACCGAGATGCCGCGCGGCGGAAAAAAAAACGGGGAAGGAAGGAAGGAAGGCAATGCGACGGAGAAGTCGAGCAGCTCGGGTGCGTTGCCATGGTGAGCCCCGGGATGCCCGGGATTGGAGCTGTCCCTCCTCTCCCGCGTCGCGCACGCGTACCCGCGGCACACGCGTTTTCTCGACTCTCTCCCTCTGTCTCTCTTTCACCCTCGGTGCCCTCCTCCGCGCCCTCCTCGCACCCACCGACTTTTGTTGTTGTATATAGCGGAGCCGCTCCTGCGGCCGACTTTTACACGTGCTTTCGCGCTACTTGCC
This sequence comes from Eurytoma adleriae, assembly GCA_900480045.1. Lineage (NCBI taxonomy): Eukaryota > Metazoa > Arthropoda > Insecta > Hymenoptera > Eurytomidae > Eurytoma > Eurytoma adleriae. The sequence continues at coordinate 24,324 of UXGC01000811.1, read as the reverse complement.
GAGGCCGTTTCCCGCTCCGATGAAAATTATCTTTTTTTTTTTCCTCTCCCCCTCGAGGGAGGGAGAGAGAGGGCCTCGCCGGCGGTTCGATGGATAAAGCTATCGGCGAGCTTCTGAAGCGAGAAACCGATAGGTCGGATTCGCTTTACGATCATTTTTTTTTTATTTTTTTTCCCGACGTCGATCGCGGATTTTCGTCGTCGAGAAGTGTATACTGTTTTTTGTTCACACTGCAGAAAAAATAAAGCCTGCTTCCGACTGCTCGATCTGCTAGATTAGGAAAAAGAAAAAATGAAATTGCAAAATTCGTAAAATAAAAATGTCAAAAGTAGAAACTTCATTTCAGGAAATGTAGATACTGTATACTCTTAAAAGCTATATCAAACCGTAATATCGATATTACATTACTGAAGAGTAGATACTACATTTCTTTAAAAATGTTTCTATAAAAAATATTAAAGAGAAATAAACTTGCGATTTTACTGCACTCTCAAAATCTGAAATAGCGAAAAACTGCTGGAGTCGAGCTCATCCAATTTAACAAAAGTCACTTTTTTTGATTTTTTACGATTACGAGAGAAAAATGTCAAATTTACTGTTTAATTTTTATGTTTTTTCCTTGCACCCTCTGTTTTCTTCTCTGCGCTCCCCCTCCTCGGGAAAGTAGGTTCGAGCCCGGGAAAATCCGGCAGCAATGATAATTTCGCGCTTGTCAACAATCCCGCGCGAACTAAGTTCCGAGTGCATTATTAACTCGCGCGCTTCGGGACAAGCTCCCGTTTGCGCTCGCGTTTAGCTCGTTCTCTCGGCGAATTTCATCTCGCCCCCCCCCCTTTTTACATCACGAAGCCCCGCGCGGCCCATTCATCTACTTCTCCTAAATCGAGCGTGACACTATCAATCTCCCATCAGCCTCACGCATCTACATACCCTCGCTACGCACGTTCATCATTTTTCTCCACGAGCCAATCGCCGAGGTAATTACATAGCCGCGGCAGTCGCTCGGCATACGCAGCGCGGGAGAGAAGCGAAAAAGCGAGGGGAAAAAAAAAGAAAAGAGGGAACGCGAGTCCATACGTCGCTCTCCGATGACAGTCGGCCCCCGCTTCCGCCGCGCGTTCAATTCGATTTTCCCTCTCGTTTGTCAGATTCCTCTTTCCCCCTACCGGAGCCCCCATCTACATCCTGCCGGGGGGCGCACGTGCGCGCATCTTCGCGCAGTGACTGCAGCCGTTTAACGGGCGCGTTGAATGAGAAAGGAACAGAAAGAGAGAGAGGAGGCAAGCTCGTCGCTGAGATTCCGCACATTCGAGCGCCGGAGCTCGCGCCTTTTTATTGGCGGGCCGACGCTCTCGATCGACATCCCGACTGACGGCGCGCAGCCTTCCCCCGATAAATTATTACCGCACGCTCATTTATTTTCGAACGATTTCGAAGCCTCTACCCCCACGGGATGCTGATGAATTATTTATGCGCGGTTATTCGGTTATTGAGAGAACTATTTCTTGATTGAAAATTTACTCGATCGTGAATATAAATTGTTGCCATTTTTTAAATGATTTCTTAGTGATTTTGTAAATTTAACTATAGAGTACAGTTGTAATCGGAATATTATTTAATATTTTTTATTATTGTTTAAAATATGTATTTTATTGATGTGTAAAAGACCTTCATTATTATGTAGAAATTGAAAAAAGAATAATCAATGTCTTACTATACCCGACTGTTTCTACTTAATCCGCATATCAAGCTAGGAGTATATTTAAAACGCCATTTATTAAATATTTCCCTTGGTATATTAATGGGTTAATTTTTTTTAATTGAATGAGGATTCGCGTATAAACACCGCCCTTTTGTAAAGAAGAAAAGTAGAATATCATTAAATACCAGGCAGCTAAAAAGAAATTCTTCATCATAAAATCTTGGGCTTAGCAATAAATCTAGATAAATTACTTGGATTTGTAAAGTAAAGAAGTATATATTTCTCTATCATAAAGAAATAAGAATTTAGTATCGTAGTCAATGGTTGAAATATTAAATTTCCATAGTTTCATATATTTGCTTCTTCTCGGCTCTTTATTACGGAAGCAAAAAGCTTTCCTTTATGAAAAGAAGCTCACCAGTTTCGATTTAACTTTAAAGCCACCAGTCCACAATTTTTCATCAACAGTATCTTAAATTTTATAGCATAAAAATTGAAATATATCTTTCTAAAATCTCATATTTCTATGTATAAAGATACCAAAAAACACGACGCAGACACTCGCAAATTACTGGACTGTGTATTCACAATTTCGACTTCTTTATTACTCGCAAAGAAATGCGCATTCGAGGCGAAGAACGAGCGCTCTTTCTTAAAAGCCGCAAGCGCATTAAGTCGCAAAGGAAATATCTTCTCTCTACGAATAAATTATTAAAAAGAATAAATTAAAATTTCAGCAATTAATAATATCCGGAAGATTTAACTGATTTACGAAGGAAGTTTCCCCGCGACTCAAGTCGGAAATCAAGAGCACCGCAAGTCTTCGCCGCGCCCGGCGCGCACATAAATAACGCGGCATTCGGCGTAGCGCCATCATTGACGGCTCGCTTTTCAAGTCCCGCGCGAGCTTAACCCGCGCCTTGCATTCGCCTCGCTTTTGCGCGCGTGCCCCGGGAATCGGGTTGAAAGCCTCTCCTTTTCACTTATGCCCTTTTTCACCGCCCCGACCGGGGAACAAAAAAAAAAGCGGGGGAAGGGGCTTTGAAGCCCGCTGCGCGCGTTTATCTTTCGGTTCGCTTTTGTGCGCGCGCGAATTTACCCTGCCGACGGTTCGAGCGATACTCCCGCCGGCGCTGCGCAGCTCTTAATAAGGCCGGAAAAAAGAGAGAGAAAGGAAGGAGTTTGTTTTCAGCGCCAAGTGCCCGCGCTGTAAATTAAGAAAGCGCTGCATGAAAAATTCAACGCGGGAAAGGCGCACGCGCTTTCCAGATTTACAACCGTGCGGTGGGGGAGAGGTGTAAACTAGAAGGGAGGCTGCGTAGGATCTGCAGGGGAGTCGGGTTCGCGCGTATTGACGCGTCGACACGCGCAAATAAAAGGAGCGGGCCAATCCGCCGTGGTCTGACGGTACCCGGACCTTGACTACTTGCGGCGCGATTGCGGCTTTGCGCGGCCGTCGCTTATCGCGGCGGCTTCTCCCGCGCATTGTTCTTCCTCCCTCCTTTGTCCAGGATAATCGAGGGCTCGGGGCAGCTTCCTTCCGCGGCGCTTTTCAGCCGTCTGCTTTCCCCGTGGCGCAGACCTCCCCTCGTGGAAAATTCTCGAGAAAATAAAAAACGGAGAGGGCGCTCCTTTATTGTCGCGAGGCGCCGACTTAGCTGCGCATTTAATTCCGACTTAACCCCCTGGCAAATTCCGATCTAATAAGGCTCTCTCACTCCATCGCATATACAACTCACAAAGGACACGAGCTGTGGCGGATATATAGGTATGCAAGGAGAAATTTTTATTAAAAATGACCTTTGTTTGAGCGGCAGTCATATGGACTGACTCTGAGCATTTTGTTGCAGACTTTTTGATAATGTAGAAAAGGAAAAAAAATAAAAAGCCACTCTTTCCGAGAAATTATGCGTCTGTCTAACTATAGGAGAGCATCAGAATTGCGGATCACGGATTTAATTAAAACTTTAGGATACGTTTTCTTACATACAAAAATGAAGAAAACATATTATTTATTCTTAACGCACATTGCTTTTCCAAAGTTATCGATAGTCAAAGACTAAATAAATACACGACACGACTACAGCCGCATAACGAGCACCTTGGTGTCAAGAAGCTCTCCAGTCGCCGTGAGAACGGTAATTTTTAATACAAATATCTCTCTGCGTGTGCATATCGGAGAGGATCTAGAGAGGAAGCTGCGGGCCCCCGGTGAAATTTTGATCCCCGGACGCGCGTATCGTTCGGTGGCCGTGGTCGTCGGTGCAATTCCGCCTTGGCATCCGGCGGGAGGTGTGAGAGCGCACTCGAGGGGGCCCTCGGGCCAATCGATCGTCCGCGTCTCCGCTCGAGCGGGCGCGTTATCTTCGGGCGTTTCTGAGAAGCGCGCCGTAGATCGAAACAAGCGTCGGGACAATCGATGCGCTCGGTTCTCACGGCGGGGACAGGGACGAGGTGTACCCGCGGTCCAAGTTGCTTGTTTTCCTTATCGCCGCACGACCGGCGACAGTCGCCGGATCCTGCGGTGATGAATAGCCCGGCGGAGCCGCTGCATTGTCCCGACGCCGAGAGACGTGCAGTTCGGATTCATCCTTCTTCCTAGATTGTCCCGCGTAATGCTTGTGTATCCTCGGGATACAGGCGCGACAATTGAATTAGTTTCGTTTAATTGATGGAACTGAGAGCGATGACGAAGTTTGCGAACTTTGCAGTGAAATAAGTGTTTAAAGTACCGTACACTGATGAAAATAAAGTTTTATATGGAATTTTTTTTGTGATTTTAGAAGGGAATTTCGGTTTTATGTATGTGATAAAAAAGACTTTTATCGAGTTTGATGATCACCGCGAATCGAGTGTTTTTATTGCAAATCAATTGCAGTATTGTGTGAGAACTAAACGACACTTGATTCGTATTTCATGGTGATCATTAAACTCTATGTCTCTTTTATTGAATATTTCCGATGGAACATTTGAGGCCTCTTTCACTTATGTATACTTTTTATCTGATTTCATATTAAAACATATTAAATACAAGAAATTTTTAAGATTTAAATCTTTTATTATCTACAAAATGCAGCTCAAGATTTTTGTAAATTATTTAAAATGAGCAGGATGCATTAAATTTTTAAAGGACGATTACATTTTCTCAGGGGATAGAAATATAGTAGCCCGTAGATAATTAAATTTACAGTAGCCGGCTAATTTAACGACCATTAGGATAAATTTATCGGCGAATCGCCGCGGTCTTTATTTGCGATTTTACCAGAGCGCAAGGCGAAAAATCGAATAATAAAGAAAATATCCTCCCATTTATTCCGCATTTCGTTTCCTTCGAGCCGAATGCAGTACATCCTTTTAAGAGCCTCGTAATATTTCCCTCTTTAGAATTTCATTTAATGAATTCGCCGACTTGGCTCGCGGCTTCATCCGACGAAGTTCAGTGTATACACGAAGCGCAACTTCGCAATTATATTACGTCGGAAGCACGACTCCGGGTAACTTCCAATTAAAGAAATGGAGCAGCTTCGACGCGGCGTTTCCGTACAAATTTTTGTCTCGCCTCATTGAGCGAATAATTCAAAGCGCGCGGGCGGGATACGTTCTATCCGGCCTTTCACTTGATAAAGTCATTAGGCAATACTTTCGACGAAGTTCGCCCCCTTCAATTAAGACGCGAAATGCGTCCGTTATGCAGATTAAAGTATTAAGCTGAGATCCGCGAAATTTTGCAAGTCAATGAGGAACGGCTAAGCGACTACTCGTCCGCTTTCGTTCGAGAGTTCATTTCTCCAAAAAGGCGCGCATTAATTCGGCCGCTCCGCAGGCACCCCGTTAATTGGTACTAACAATTTACAAAATTCGCGGAGTAGCGCGAAGATTGACGTGGAAAATTCGCGAGAAAATTCGGAAGCACCGGCGGCCGCTTCGGTTGCGCTGCGAATAAATCAGATAACCGGGGTGCGGAGTGATGGGAGTCTCCATGGAGCGTGCAGCTGGATGCGGTCATTCGACGGCGATCGATTGATGGCTGCCTGCAGCGCAACCGAGAGAGAAAGAGAGAGAGAGGGCGAGAAAGTCCGTTTATTTTGGTTTCATTCGCGCCGCGGTGAAGGTCGTCCTACCCCGCGCGCCTTTTTTTTAACACCGCCAACCTAAATTATTTCCTCGCCGTGCATAAATTTGCGCGGCGTCAAATAAAATGCACTTCGCTTAAATTTCGCACGAAATTTAAGACGGAAGAGCGTCGATTGAACGGCGAATTAAACTCACCCCCACCCAATCGCACTTAGTATAATTTATTCACCGCAAGCGCCGGACGTTCGATCGGCTGCGATATTTTTAGGGAAACTGGGAATAGCCGGGGAAAGCTCGTTCCCCTCGTGACGCGCGAAACAGACAAAAAGGGAGGAAAAGCGACCGCAGATTCGCATCGCACGCGGATAAATCACCTGCGCGACGTGCGAACGTCGCGCTCGCGGGAATATTTTTCCAGACGCGGAGTGGCGCGCACAGTTGATCGGCCGGTTTCTAACATTCATTCGAAAGGAGCGATTTCAAGCTCAAGTGGGTCAGAGCCAGCGAACCTGAAGAGCCGTCGGGGGTCTTTTATAGGCTAAAAGCTTGTCGTTTTATTGAATTTCGGTTTTGCAAGCCGCTTATATCGATTGGCCGCTGCCCATATCTCTGCGAAATTGGAAATTGGGACCTCGAGCCTCTCTCTCCCTTTCCCGCCTTTTATTTTCACTCGACTTAATAGTTTGTCCGAAGATCAAAAGGAATTTCTTTTCGATGAAAAATGCTAATTTTCTTTTTATGCGCGGGAACAATGAGAGTGGAGAATGCAAAACCGAAGAAAACCAAACGGCGGAAAGGGGGGAGGAAGCTTTGAGCCAGCGCGGATCGAAGCTTCAGTTTAATTAAACAAATTCTTTCGCTGGTGGTTTTAAAACAATTTCGTTATTACTCACACTTCACTCGACTTCTCTTTGCCTCCGTACACTAATCCAACCTCCACTGATGTAAGCCATCTCACACAACTTGCTAATGGGTTTTTGCAAAACTTTCTTCAAAACGCGATAATAGTGTAATTATTTTGCTACTAAACCACATGCGCTGAAATTGACTGTTCTCTCTCTCTTCCGCACTAAAAGAAGTTTAACGACCGGCGATTATTAACAATTTCTTAATGAATTTCATCAGCGGAAGAGCCATCTGAAACTTCAGTTGGCAAACTGTCAAACTGCCCTCCCCTAACTCCTCCTTCCGCGCGAAAATCCTCCGGCGCGAAGTTTAATTAAAAAGACGCGGCCGCGTGGCAATAAAAAAAATTTCATCTTAGACACCGCGGGAGTTATCGCTTCTCGCCCCTGATAAGACGCAAACAAATTTCTCTTCGTTCGCGGCCGAGAGATCCGCGCGCGGCGCGACCCAATTTTGTCGAATGCAATTAGCGAGCTCGGACGATCTATATACGTGCACACTCTAGCCGAGACTTTTTTCTCAGACTCGTCTTCCCGCGGCTGAGAATCGCGTTCGCGCGCCTGAGGAACGGGTCCGGCACATCGCGCGCTTTCCCACTCACGGACGTAAAATCATCTGGTTTTATCGGGGGGCTATTCATTACGCGCAATCAAGAACCACTTTTAAATTAAGTGACTTTGCAATTACTTTTTAATCAATTTCTAATTTCGTAATTGAGATAATCGATTTTTTTTTTCAAATGTAATTACCGAAAGTAGAAAAATTGCGATTCTTAAATAAAGTTTAACTACTGTCTTAAAGTAAGCTGATCAATAATCAATTGAAATTAGTAAAGAGGTTGTGATCAGTAATTATATTTTAACACCTTTTTGTATCGTCGTTAGTTCTGTGGAAACTATTACTTAAACAAACAATAAAAAACGTTGATCCCGATTTTTTTGATCCGTTTACACTCATAATAAATTATACAGTTTTTTCTATAATAGAGGTACATTGCAAATAAAAATGAAAGATCATAGAAAAGAATAAAATATAGTAAAAAACTATACACTTAAAAAAATTGCTGTTTGGATTCCTAATGGACTAATCCAGTTGAATTGAAGTTGCAAGGGAACGAAAATATCTGTTTAAAATAAGTATTACATAAATATCTTGTATATTCGGTTACAACGCAATTCAAATAACCGTATAAAATGAAAGTATTCAAAGCTATTACGTAAAATACGAAACCACCAGTATTCTCGAAAATTCAGGGTAAATATTTCAAAAGCAAGTCTTTTGACAAGAAGTTAAATTGACTTTAAGCAAGATATTAACATTTTAAATAAGACAATGACTAGTTCACAGATACAAATTAATAAAAAATGATGCAGCTTTTAATTATTAATTAAATTCTAGAAAATCTATTTACTTAAAAATGTGTCTTTAAATTTTATTACTTCTTCTTACTTTCTCAACTTCAAGTGCTTATATCAAAAGACAAAATAAGTTCTTACTTACTTATAATGACATTGAATATGCCAAAAAATAAACGAACACTAACTATAAAATGTTATAATAAATAATGTGTTCTTCTCTCAAACATGTAGTTTCATGCAAATTGCTTTCTCTGAATATGGAGCAGGGCTTCTGCACAATTTTGCGAAAACACGACTCTGTCCTGCGTAATGCGACAATGCCAAAAAAGTAACAATACCTTTAGCGCGAAAAGTATAACGTGTCGAAAAATGTGAGCTCGCGTGGATACAGAGGAAGTCAGGTTTTTACGAGTGTTTGGCACATTTTCCTTTTCAGTTGTCAAACTTCGCAAGAGAAAGTAGAACATTTTACAGTTTCGACGAAAAAGCAACACGCGAAAAATGTTAAAAATACACGCCCAACCTGCCAGCAAATTCGCGAAAATGTTTTTTAATTGGACGAAGCTTTGACTATTTAAATCAGTTTAATTACACCGACCGACCCCGTGGCGCCCAGTTTAAACCCGTGTTTTTAATTAAAGGTGGCAAATTAAAATTTAAATTCAGCAAAGTGCTCCCCGCTCAAACGTTTCCGAAATTACTAAATATTTTGATACTCTCTGCAGTTTAGCGACTTTATGGAAACGTGCAAAATTCAGGTCCATGGAAAGCCCGTTAATTAAATCGTTTAACGCGCAAAAGAGAAGCGAGCATTTTTGTCGGACTCCGACGCTCGCAGCTTTTGAAAGGCGAGATCGAAACGCGCAAAATTGGGATTTAACGCGGCTCATGATTAAAGAAACACACTATGACGCGCAAACAGCACCTGCTTCAGCTCCGCGGGGAATTTCGCGTTTTAACACTCCTCAATTATAGGTGACGGCAACAAAGAGGTAAATGCGCGGGCGCTGCTGCTGCCTATGCGGTGCGCAAAACGCGCGTAACTAATTATCGCGGTTACACGGTGAAAGCGGGGGAAGCGGACAGGGGGAACAATGTAACGCGACGCGATAAGACGTCGCGCAGGGGGAGGAGACAACGCGGGAGAGGCATTCGTGCCGCGGGCGCGAAAGAAGGCAGACGTCTCGGGCCGTAAACATTTGTGTACCGAGAGAAGGAATGGCAGAGACGCGGAGTGAAGTGGACACTTTGCCGAGAGGCCACTGGTGCAGTTCAAAACAAAGAAGACGCGACTTCCACTCTCATCTTTATTTCGTCCTCTCTCTCACACACTTTCTCATACACACACACACCTCAACGAAATTTCTAAAAGTAGCTAACTTTCATTCTTCACTTTCTGCAACTCTTCTTACTTTTTTTTCTAGTACATTTGAGATCGTAGGTTTTTTTGACTATATATGACTCTTTAGAATTTGATGCTCACTGGCAACTATTATGTATTAACTGCACTCTCACTATGTATCTCCCCTGGACTGGTCTTTTGTATTTATCTCACTCTTGTGCCTCCTAAAAATTTTGCTCCACTTTCTTCTCATCTCGAGGCGGTGCTGCGAGCCCCGTTCGATTCGCCAACTGGCCTGCGCAAAAAATTTTTTAGCACGACCCGGAGCGAGGAGTGGCGCAGGGTCCGCAGTTGGTAAGTCGCTCGCGGCCCGCCGATGACGAAGGATATGCACGACGCGTTGATGGACGAAGGAGTCTGTATCCGATACGAAGCGCGCGGCTCCGTTGGATGAGAAATGAAAAAAAAAATAAAAAAAAAGAAACGTTAACGAGCAATCGTGATACGCGAAGGAACGAAGCTCGGAACGAAGACTCGAGGGACGATCAAGGTGTTGGTTTAAAGGCGCCGCGTGTGTTTGACTTGAAATTTGCAGAGGCGGAAATCGAAGAACTCGGGGGAGTTTTAGGGGGCTCGGGGACGGTGAGCTTCAACATCCGCCACCGGCCGGAGGAGCTGGCCACCCTCGCGGCCAAGACCCGCTTCAGCCGCAAGGAGATACAAATGATCTACCGGGGCTTCAAGCAGGAGTGCCCCACCGGCTACGTCGACGAGGACGCCTTCAAGCACATCTTCTCACAGTTCTTCCCTCAGGGCGGTGAGTAGGATTGGCCTGACCTCCGCCCCCTCCCCTTGATTCCTCTTAACGTCGTCTATTATACTTCATTCCTTTTAAAACTTTTTTTTATATTGCCGTTCATTTTACGAGGTAGAAGATGTTAAAAATTTAGCGAGGTAGCGGAGGAAAAGAACTTGCGTGCGTCAAGCGGCTAATTGCGTTTGGTTGTTCGGTTGAATAATTCACGAGAACAGTGACTTCTTCCTATGCATATTTGAGCATCAGTATTATAAGCTGGGAGTTAATGATTCATTTAGCTGTAAAAAGGGAGGATAAAATAAAATTCTCAATGCATACGTAAATTTTACGAACGTGATAAATACAAAATTTGATATTCATTTTTAAATAATTTATGCTCAATATTTCTTTTTAAAAAATGAATTAGTAGTGCTAGTGCAAACAATTTATTTTTTTATTCTATTTAATTAAATTTTTTCATCAAATTTGAACAATAATGGTAGATGAATTGCTTTCTAATTTTAAAGTTATTCATAAAAATATATTTTCTTTAAATTAATGAAATTATGAACATTTAAATTAATTATGATAATTAATGAAAAAGCAAAAGTACTTGACAATAATTCATGACTTTCCTTTACTTCTACGTCAATGTGTTTTCGTGGATTAATGAATAAAAATTACATACAACTTTTACTCTTTCAATTAAATTTTTTAATTACACGTATTTTGCATTTAAACCAGCAGTAAAAGTTTCTTGTTGCATTTCATTTTACAATATTAATGAGTATTTCAATTAAAATTTTTAATCTTATTACTAAAATTTTAGTTTACTGCGTTTTAACCACTTTATTTTAATTTTAAATGCCATCATTTGAAAAATTTATTAATTAAAGATTTTGTAGACATGAAGTAATTAATTTCATTTATAATCTATTTAATCTCATGCTTTAATTTAATATAATAAGCACAGCTATTCGGTACTCAAACATTTGTATTATGTACCTATTCAATTTATAACGAAATGTTTATTCACACTCCAATAAGCATAATTATCTCAGGTAATTCAGCTTAGCTCTTAATACATATTCATCAACTCTCAATAACCAGCAATTTCCTTTTTTTACGATTTATTAAATAGGAGAAAGAGGGCACTAAATCGGGCTATGCAATTAACAGGTCCATTCGACTCCTACCCTCTTTTCTTCCTCCCTTGTTCCTTTTTTTTTATCAACATCCAATATCAAAAGTAGCAGACCATAAGTAGGCAACATCGTTTTGTCTCTTTTTCCCTTTAGATGCCAGCCAGTACGCGCACTACGTATTCAACACGATAAAGCAGAAGCAGTCGACTGGCAAGATAAACTTTGAGGTGAGTGCCAAGATAAATTTCCCGCGTTGACTTAATTTCGCCCAGTGACTTTATTTCTCCTCATGAATAAAACAAAAGAAGTTTTTCCCGTGGTTTAAAAAAAAAATTTTTTTGTAAAACTTCTCGAGTTTCCCCAAAGGGACGTAAGCACTTTCTTTATAACTGAACAATGTTTCGCGTCCCCGACGTCGCTATCGATTTCATAAGTTCATTTCGAAAGTTTGCTTTTAATCTTACACCGTAACGTACACGCCATTCAACTAACTGCCGGAGGTTCGCAAGTAGTAAGTGATCCTGTGCGGTCAGACGCGCCGAAGGCGCACTACTCGACTTTACGCTAACTCACGACACACTTTCGAAACTAGTTGTTTTTTCTTGAGTTCCAGTAAACAAATGAAAAAATAAGCAAAAAAATGTCAGTGTAAAGTGCGTTCTTATAAACTGATTAAATTATTGCGATTTTGTTAAACACAAAAAGAAAAAAAAGGATAAACAAACAGTGAGAATATCTTAGTAGTAAAAAAGGAGTTGTTTTTTTTATAATCAACTGTCGTCTGAAAATCGAAAATTCTTGCAGTGCTGTGCAAATTTTATACAGAAAGTCAAACATCATACTAAAAAACGGACTGCCAAGTCTAAAAGAAATTTTTTAAAACTCCTGTAAATTAAAATCCTGCAGAAATTTTCGCGGACTATTTTCCACAGATTTGTAAATTGTTAAAATCACTTTAAAAATGTGAAAGAATGGAAAAGCGTGAAAACCACTCGAATTAAATAAAAACTGATTCAATGACAACTTAGACTGGGTCAGCTTCATCGCGAACTTTCAAAATATATTCATAAATTAGTGAAATACGATGCAAATATTCAGTTAATGATATACATACTGCATGATATGACGTATTAACGTAATTGGTGTTAATTAAGGGTGCATTTTAAAGTTGGAGAATTTACTTGTAAAAATTACGATGATGCTCGCGGTTAAAATTACGTGAAAAAACAAGATCGGGGAAGGTTTGCGATACTGGAGATTTTTACGAAAGTTATGTAATGTTTACAGAAAAAGATGCAGTTATTACAGCTTTTTCTCTTTGATTATTACAGGAAAAGCTCGCAATTTTACGGAAATAATTGCGCACATTTTCATACCGTCCAAGTAAAGATACAGACAAAAGCTGCAATGATTTCCCTGTAAAAATGATCGCTTTTGCAAACCATCCGACGATTACGCTTTTTCACGTAACTTTCGCGGTGAGCCATCCTCTACAAATTTCTCCGAGAAATTTCTCTCGGCGCGCTTATCTCCATTTAAATCAGAGAGATCAGACAATAGAGTGGTTCTCCGCAGTTTCCAGCGCATTTCGCGCGATCTGAGCAAAACGAACGCCTGATCGATCGGGGGCAAAACCGCGCGCGCCCCCGGGAAAATCCGACGCGTCTCATAAGATATGCCGGTCCAACAGGAGTTCCTGACGATCCTGTCGAACATCTCGCGGGGCTCGGTGGAGGACAAGCTGCAGTGGGTCTTCGGGCTGTACGACCTCGACGGCGACGGGCTGATCAGCCGCGAGGAGATGCTCGACGTCGTCGGCTCCATCTACGAGATGCTCGGCCGCTACACGACGCCCCAGATCGCCGAGCCGCACGTCGCGGCCCGCGAGCACGTCGATCGCATATTCCACGTGAGTCAGCCTCTGCCTCCCTTGCCTTTCGCTCTATCCGCGCCGGCCCCGCTATCCCCCCGCGGCGGGGCGCAGCCGCGGGAGATCGATAAGTCGCAGCGCGTGCCCGCGACACGTTTAAAATTATTGCAGCCGGGTGGTTTATAGCGCGCTCGCTAACGGGGCATCTCGCCTCCGGGGCTGCCGCAGTTCGCTGTAATCGGGACGAAAATTTTCGGCCCGCGAAATTTACGCGCCGCCGCGGTGACTATTGAATTTCGCATGCGGTATACGCCTGGCGCGGTAGTAATGCCATCTTTATTGTTCCGAGATGTTTACCTCTTGCTCTGCGAACGATTCCTTTTATTTCGTTCGATACAGTTTTGCTATTTACGATTTAACATTTCTATTGGGCGCATCGCTTTACTTATAGCGACAAAAAAAATATTACCTTTCAACGAAATTGAATCAGTTTTTGCGATGTATGCAATAAAATATTCAATTTATAAACAAAATATCAGTAGGTATAGTTCTTTCGGTTTTGTAGTTTTTAGTTATAAATACTGTATAATATCAAAGTAACAATTACGGCTAAAAAGGAAATATAATAAATTCTACATTTAAAGTTCTATAAATAAGAATCAAATTAAAAATGAATGTGCAAACAACGTTGGACACTCGCTTTATGCACCGATAAACTGAATCGATTATTATTATTATTTTTGTTATTTTTGTTATTGAATATTCTTGGTGTTTTATTATATCTATTATTCATCGTAAATTTTTTAGCGGACAATTTTCCACGTATACCTTTTCTATAATAACCAAGAAAAAAACTGAAGCATACAGAGAGAGTATTACGCTCCGTAAATCCCGAGTTATTTTTGAGCACATTGTACAAAAAACACGCTACTAAGTCGGTTAATAATTCAGCTTGGAAACGTTGCTGGAAAAATTTTCGTGCGAAAACAGTCAAGCAGAAAACGTAAAGTTTTATTTGAAATTTGCTGAGGTCACAAAATCTTTAATCGCGTTAAAAAAAAAGAAAGATAAAAAAATGAAAAGAATCAAATGGATACTTTTTTAAATAAAATTTCGAAAAATAATCCACCACTGTCTCCGTGTTAATATTAAAATGCAGCTTTTGTTCAATATGCTCGAAAAACGTAAACAAAATGCGTCGCTTAGTTAAATTCTTGCACTGCTGCGTACAATAAAATTAGCGTCTGAAATCGCGTTAAAAATTCAAAGCTCGCGGGGCAAGGATGCTGAAAAATATTCCAGCCCTTATACCTGTAGATATCGACATAAGTATATTCGAGTGATTTCATTGGCCTGTTTTTTTACTCCTCAGCTGATCGACGCCAACAAGGACGGCTTCGTGACGATCGACGAGCTGGTCCAGTGGTGCTCGAAGGACGAGCACCTACTGCGCAGCTTCGACACTCTGGACACGGTGCTGTGAACGGGGCGGCCCGCTCCCCGCTGCTCGACCACCTCGCCACCCCCGAGCTTCTTTTCTAGCACTCGCAATTCCTGTTATTGAATCTGCCTTCTCGCCCGATCCAGTGCTCTATCGATCTTCAAAAATTCGTTCAGCCGCGTATCACTCGAGTTTCTCGCCGCCAAATACTCCAGGGCATTCGTCTACATAATGGAAAAAAGAGTTATTCGCAAAAAAGTTACCCTGTAAATCTAATTCAGTGAAATTCACTGAATTTTCAGTGAGGATCAGGGTAAACCAGTGAAAGTGACCTGATCTGCACTGGAAAATCAGTAAAATTTACTGAAAATCAGAGAAATTTCACTGAAAATCAGTGAAATTTCACTGATTGAGATCTAGAGAGTATATTCATTTTTTTTTTAATTTTTCTATTGTGGATATCCCGATCGACGTTATAATTCATAGAGAGGAAGATTCAAATTAATATTGTAGTACATTCAATCTAACAGCTAATCGAGTTAAATATTTAATAAAAGTTAAGTTTCTACGAAGTACGTAAGACGGGTAGTTTTTTGAAAAGATAGTCATCTAATGACAATCTGTAGAGTACGGAATTTATCGTAAAAGAGTAAGCTACAATTTATGAGAACGATTTTTCCTTGAATTATCAAATGAAAATTAAAAACGAAAAAGTTTCAGTGTTTTTAACTTATAAATAACGATATTACGGTGATTAAGAAAAAAATAATGAATTTTTACAGTCAAGTCTAATGAATTGCCTATAGTGAAGCTAATTTTAAAGGCTTTTTCAATAATACTTGCATCATTTAAGAGTTTAATTGTACCTGAGATTGAATTTAAACTAATCACGTAAATACCTATATAAGAAGCTAAAGTTACAAAAAGGGAAGTCCCAACACTTGCTATAATTTAATAATTAGTCGACGATAACGTAGCCGCGGCTGAAAACGATGTCTTCATTGCTTTTACAATGGGAATTCAGGCCACTCCGTTTATGCAGGTACAAGTACAGTTTTAACATTGATTTTCACTGTGAGGCATCGGCCGCTCGCTTCTCTATTGTTTGTTACACTTTATTTGCGTTGCCGGACGTTTCATCCTCTCTGTCTTCTGTAAATAAAAAAAAACGCGTGTAATCATGTACCTGAGCCGCATCACTTCTGAGGAGAAAAAAAAGAAAAAGTGAATGAACAATGGACCCATTCAGTCTTTCAAGAAAAACCTTGGAAAAATACAAAGTATATCGTGGAAATATTGAAAGCGCGCGTTGACGACTTGTCGTGGACAATGAAATAAAAAAAAACATCGCTCGCTGATGATAAATATTGCACGCAGTGTACTTTGTATAGTTTCGATTTAAAGAAGTTTAAACATTTTGATGAAAATAATCGAGCTCCACTTGTCACTTCGTTTGAATCTGCGAACAAAAAAATATATAAACGAGAGTTTAAAGTAAATTGTATGATAATCGCAGATTATAATAGGTAGCTGTTGTGCATTACGGGAAAATCGTGCCAAGGAACGAAGTCCTCGTACTTTTTTTCCTTCAAAAGTACAGGGTGATTTATAAAAAAAGTTATAGCGAAGAGGGAAAATAAAAGAAAAAGTCGCCAGTGTCGTGTTGCTCTAGAGCTACTTACCTACAGTCCTCGGCCCTGTTGAACATAGGAAAAAGCTTAATAAGTAACAAGTTACCAAGTACACTTATTTTTCTCGCTAATTCTAATTGTGCTGATTATTGTATTGCCGTACATGCAGCATCGATTGTCGATCCATTTGAATTTCTAACTAATTTTTTCCGTAGTTTAAACGCACCGACTGAACTCTTGGATAGCCTAAGCAAGCTTAATGACTCGCGCACATTACTTTCGTCACTTAAGCACTTGAAGTAAAAAAAAAAAATTAAAGCAAATTTTGTTTCTTTTCCAAAACATAAAGGAAGAAAAGTAAGTAACACTTGAGAGACTTGGACGCGAAACCTCCTGTACATTTGTTATACATTCTCGTAGGGTCAAGTAGGTGATCGAACTTTGATCGACTCTTTCTCTCTAAATAGTCTCGGCGAGCGCCGCCTTCGTATATTACCTTCTAACGCGCGCATAACTTTATACCGCATAGAAATAGACTCCGGCACTCGCGGTGCACCACTCTATTGAATAACAAGAAGAAAAGTGCTTTTAGCTTGATAAATGAATTTGTGAAAGTATTTTAAATAAAGTAGCTGTCGACGAGGCGCCCGCCAGCAAGGCGCGAATTTCGGATTCTGTAAAGGAATTTAATTAGGCGTACGCAATAAGAAAAAGTAGTTTATTGCATTTATAGTATAGTTTGTCTTGGCGCTATGGCCTTCTCCACTTGAATTTGCTTAGATTGGTGTACTATTGCGAATTGAGAATTAAAATTTGCCAAACTTTGCACAATTATACGACTGACGTATTCGACGCTTTCACGTCAAGCAGTTATTATCCGATCTTTTTAAAAGTAAATTTTTATTGTGCATATTAAATTTTAAATTTGACGATTGGATCCGATGTATTAATTTCATCAAATGCACTTGTCGTCAAATTTCAAGAGAAAGGTTTATTGAATCGTCACGCTATTTGCTGGATTTGAATGTGTCGAATCGAAATTAGATGACTTAAACGGATTTACAGGCAATTAACAAAGCGAACGTAATAATAAAAAGAAAAATAAATGAAATTCGAAGGCTGTACACCGAGCGTGTAATTTTTCAGTACCTCAAGTATTATTATGACTAATATAATTATTACGAATTTTAAAAGATCTATTGTACACTGTTATAATTCTTACTGTTTATCCGCCGCGCATCTGGCGTCATTTTAATAAAATTAAATGACTCGCAAGCATATATAATAATTATCGCGGAAATCCGTGCGATTTGCAGGATACAATTGTACGCGTTGACGCAGTCGTTGATCACAGGATGTAAATATTAACGGAAGAGGATAAGCGGTAGAGCTATGTTAGGTCCCTGGAGGAGTACAGCTCTACACCAAGGAGAACCTCAACAGTCTTGTGGATTGATAATTGAAACTAAATCTATAAATCTTGTATGCATCCTCTGCAATAAATATTTTACTCAACAAAAAACCTTTTTTGTATTCAGATACAATTTATATATACCGATTTTTATTTATTAGTTACGAGTTAAGCGATTTATTTTGATAATTATAAAATTTTTTAAATAAAGCTTAAACAATTTCATTGAAGCAAAACAGATTTCTTAAGCAAATTCGCGCATTTAAAATTGAAAGTTGGTATGTACTTATAAGATTTAATTTATTTTGAAATCTTTGGTAAGAATACATTTTAAAACTTTAACAAAATCTTTTAATTCGTAAAAAAATATTTTATTAACATTTTTTATTTACAATATTTTATATACATTCCGTATCATTCTTAACCTTTACCCAAAATTGAAAGTCACGATTGTAACAAACTATAAATTCTACAATTAACAACATAACTAACGTAAAACTAAACTGTCAAATAAAAAATTTTTTTTTAATAATCTCAGATCAAAACTGATGTTACGTCTTTGTACGTTACTTATTTAAAAGAAAGTAGCCATCTAACTTATACTAGCCTGACCCAACGGCATCGGCGACAGACTTGTGTCCATCATGTTCGAGTAATGCAGCGAGTTCTCGCTTGATTTTTTGTACGATCGGCGGACCGTGGTAAGCAAAGGAGGTATAAATCTGCACCAATGAGGCACCTGCCTTGATTTTTTCATAAGCGTCCGCTCCATCGAAAATTCCTCCTACACCAATTATCGGCAAGCGACCCTTCGTAAGCTTGCGCATATCACTGATCATCTGCGTCGATAGCTGCGAAACTGGCGCACCGCTCAAACCGCCCGTTTCTTCTTTATTCTGTTAACAAAAATACATTAACAATTAAACCTGCTCAAAAGAAAGTCATTTAATTAAAAACATGTTTTTGAATTTGTGCACAAATTCAAAGAATAGAGTGAATATTGGATCAAGCACATTCCTGCGAAGAATAAGGTTTTGTTGAATACATACGGGGTTACTTAAATTTTCACGGCTAAGAGTAGTGTTGGAGACTACAATTCCATCGACTTTGGTAGCACTTCGGAGAACAACGTCGGCGACGTCCTTCCGCTCCTCCTCGGATAAATCCGGCGCAAGTTTTAAGAGAAGCGGCGGCCTTTTTTCCGTTTCAGCTCTTGCCTCGTTTACCCTTGTCAATAGGTGTTCGAGTTCCCTGCGGCCCTGTAGACTGCGAAGTCCCGGCGTGTTTGGGCTGGACACATTGACCACAAAGTAATCCGCAACATCGGAGAACCTGCGTATGCCAGCGACGTAGTCTGCGGCCGCGTCTTCGCTTTCCTTATTTTTTCCGAGATTCACCCCCACGAGACCTTTAAAGCCGGAGTCTCGCAGAGATTGCAATCGCTCGTGCACAGCATCATGGCCTTCGCTGTTAAATCCGTAGCGATTTATGATCGCCCGGTCCTCTGCCAGTCGAAATACTCGCGGTCGTGGATTACCTGGCTGTGGTTTTGGTGTCACTGAACCTTAAATTATGAGAATGATTATTTGTAAATTGTTTCCGTAATATTAACTCTGTAGTTTTAAATTAAAAAATCTGCTTTACCTATCTCTACAAAGCCAAAACCCATTTTATGTAAACCTTCGACAGCTTCTGCATCCTTATCAAAACCAGCAGCTATGCCAATAGGATTGTCAAACTTCAAACCCAATAAATTTGTATTGAGCACAGATGGATCTGCAATTTTTTGAGTGGGTACCAGTCCAAACTTGGCAGATACAATGGCTAAACGATGAGCTGTTTCTGGATTAACCAAGCGAACCAAGGGCATAGCAAAATCATTGTAGAATTTCTCATTGCCTTGATAGAGGCATATACCAGTGAAGAATAATCCAGCACCTGCCGATACTCCCAATAAGGATTTCAATTTTCTCAAATTGTTATACCCTTCTATATGTTTCGCCATGTTGCAACTAACTGAAATTATTGAAACAATTTTGATTTGAAACAAAGTGACAGTTTAAAATAACAACTCTTTAGTGTACAGTTATACTGACCTTATAAACAAAATGCGTTTATCACATACTACTAGATTTATGTGAGATTAAAAGCAATGATTTTTTCTACATAAACATTTTTATCTTCTTTACTATGCTATCGGCTTTATTATTTATAAAATTGTTAAGGTTATGTTTGTTGATCCAGAACCGTATCTATATCATGCATGTGACCTAGGGAATTTGTCAAAATTTTAGGGATTTAATTATGTTAAATAAATTCACATGAAGGAGGGAAAATTTTAAAAATCGTACATAGAAAATACAGTTTGGCGCAAAGATTAAAACGTAAAATAATCTTGAGTTTTCTCCTCTTAGCAACAGATACATATAAATTTAATTGATTACCTCATGATCTGGTCTGTACAACCTCTTTAAACTGCTTGGAAAAAATATGAGCAGATTTTGGAGATTCGGCTTCCAGTTCCACCTATCACCCTAGATGTATATATTCGTAAACATAACCGCAAAAGAGTGCGATTTCCTCATCACGAAGTCTTAGATGTTTCTCTCTCAAGAAGATACATTTCTCCTTTTTTTTTAATTAGAATCATCTTAGACTCATTTTTCTAATCGATTTAACAAATATTTTCTTACAATAACATAATAATAGTTGACAGTGCCACATTCATTAAATTGAATAATTTATAAAGTATATCTATACTTATGTCAGGTTTTCCATTTTAAATTATTATTGAAATGTTTTGATAAAAGAACGATTTAACTATTTATTTCAAATCTGTGATATATTATTTTAATTTCAATGTCCTGACATAAAATAACAAAAACGTAATATATGCACACAAAAACTTAGATAAAGTTTTAATAACATAAATAAATATGAAAAATTGCTACTATAATCATGCCAATAAAAGAAATGTGTAATACTCTTATTTATATAAAAAATGGCAAGAATACATTTATCTGTGATAAGAAATCTAAAATTTTTATGGTAAACAAATTTTTTACTTGTTTTAGAATATATTTTTTATAAATTGATATTTATTAATGTAAATATTTTGTTTCAGTCCCAATTTCAGTTTGATGTTATTGAGACTTCGAATAACATTCAAAACATTATTCTACAATCATTATTTAGATTGGAGTTATGTTTGCGATACATTATTAGAGCCAATTTTATGGTTTGTAGAAAATTTTACTGCCTGTCTTGGACCGGTAAGTATTTCTTAAAAGTTTAAATCAAACATCCACATAACAATTAAAATATTTGGATCAAACTATGTTTTAGGTATTTGTAGTAATGGTCAGTTTATTGACAGCCCTAATTGTCTATATTGCATATTATGTAGGCTTTCCATATTGGTGGGAGAAAAGTCCAAAATTTACAATAGTTTTATTAATTGTTGGAAACTGGTTGTTAGTTAATGTTTGTTTTCATTATTATATGGGAGTTAATGTACCAGCAGGATATCCACCAAAGGGTGGACTCATACCTGAAGCTGTTAGTATTTGTAAAAAATGCATTAAACCAAAGCCACCAAGAACTCATCATTGTTCTATTTGTAATAAGTGTGTGTTGAAAATGGACCATCATTGCCGTATCCTTTAACTTTAATATTCAAATACAATAATTAAATAAACATAAAATTCCTTGACTCATTCCTATAGCTTGGCTCAATAATTGTGTGGGCTACTTGAATCATAGATATTTCTTTCAGTATATGGCATTTACAGTAACAGGAGTAATATTTATTATAATATTTGGAATACAGCTAGCGTATGAAGAATTTTTCCTCTCTCCAGAACCAGAACTAGATGGCCATCCAGTTCGTATTAATAATTCAGAAATCATTCCTGTGGTACAGAAACTTTTATAGCTGCATGAAAAAATTTAAAAGCTATTTTTATTAAAGTAAAATATAAAATTAATTTTACAGACTGAATCACTGGAACATCTTAGTCAAGAGGAACGGGATGAAATTGCAAGGCAAGCAGCTGAGAGAAAAGAAACTGAATATAAAAGAAAGCTGATAGTGCTGGCAGCTCTGATATGTGTAGCTACACTTGCAGCACTTGGTGCTTTAACCTGGTGGCATGCTGGTTTGATCTCCCGAGGAGAAACAAGCATTGAGGCTCATATAAATAGCTCTTTAGAGAAAAAGTACAAAGCTCAGGGAAAGAAATATAAAAATCCTTACGACTTTGGTCAGAGAGAAAACTGGAATCTCTTTTTAGGTTTGAAAACCAGGTAAAATATTTCACTTAAGAGTATTAAGAAACTACATTCAAATTTATTCTTCTGAAGTCTAATTGATATTTGATATTTTTCCAGAACCTGGTGGCATTTATTATTTCCTTCAACTCATGGACCTTATGGAGATGGTCTCATATGGGACACTGCAGATATAGAAAAGATATCTTGATATGAAGTGTGTGTAAAATGAAATATTTCACTTTATGTCCGAAGATTATAATTTTCGAGGGTGAAAAAAACTTTGATATTTTTACAACTACATTATGCGATCTATTTAAATGATCTAAATTTTTCCATAAATATGTTTTTTAAAATTATAAAATAATGAATAACAATATAAATGAAAAAGATAATGCTCAAATTATACTTCCAGTAAATAATATAATATAATGTTTTTCCATAATTTTGTAGGCTTTAAATTATTTGAGAATTCCCTTCCAAAATTAAAAGAACTTTAAAAAATAAAGTAAAAAAATCGAACGGTAAAATGAGTCACCATGTCTTTCTCTAACACATTGTAAGTGTATCTTCTATCTTTGTTTTTGTCCGTTTGTCTCCCCCAAGGTCTTCCGAGATTCGGGATTTTCTTGCACCGTGCAGCGCATAAATGTGCGAAGATAGCTTTCTCCGTTTCTCCCCCTACCCCGAAATTTGTGCCACTCCCACTAAACAAGTAAATGGGCCGGCCCTTTAAGCGGTACCAGCAGAGATTAGGGACCAGCCCGTATACCTGCAGTAAATGTGCAGGTGCGGTGTTTTTAAAGTCCGTTGACGCGCATGCGCAGTTTGGACCCGGAGGGCCCACCACTCGCCAGGCTCGGATTCTGCATGCGCGAGGGAGCTGCGAGCAGGTCGCGGATAGCAGTCGCGAGGAAAAAAGACGAGTTTTGGCGGCAGACGCGGCTTCGGCGTTCCGCTCGTTGCACTCATTCCGCGAACCAGCACGCTGCGCCGCATCACTTGGCCATCTCCTGCACCGCCGCTGGCCCCGCTGGGAGCGGAGGGTCCGGATCAACAGGCGCGCATCCCGTCCTTCCAGTGCAATATATGTGTATCGAATCAAATTAGTATATTATAGTGGCGGTTGGTAGTCGCGAGCAACGAAAACGCGCGAGCGCTCTGTGATCTGGCCTCGGGGACTTTTTGCAGCGAAGAAACTATATCTAATAAAATGACGGGGGGAGGCCCGTTGTTTTCGAATTCGCAGGAGACCGCCTTGTATAATAGTCTCGGGTGGAATGACGAATTCAAGAATCTTAAGGATCATATGTGAGTAACACTCTCAGCGCATAACCTCTTACGCTATCTGTTGCCCCTCCCCCCTCCCCCTTCGCGGCTGAAAAAGCACGCACGGACTTGCATCATCTCCTTGAGCGCACCCTTTTTGCTGATTATTACGACTTATTAGGCAGCCGTGTCTCAAAGGGAAGAACTTGGCCGTATACTTAGCCTTCCTTCGTGCATTCCATTATTTTTCACTTGTTTCGGGGTGCCTTTTCCAAGGGACATTCGTTGTTTCTTTGTTACGTCCTGCACCCCCCCATTTTGACTTTGCGTTTTCTAAGAGAAGATCCTAGGATGTGGTGGTGGGAACGGAAATTTAATGGTCTATATAGTTATCGAGTTATTTATAGGTAAAGTTATTGTTACACACTTTATTTTATTTTTTAGCAAGTATGGTAACATAATTGAGATAAGCGAAAAAAATTTTATATTCAATCAAACAATTTTAATTATAATATCAAAATATTGGAATTTTTTAATAAAAAATTATTGAATGTCATCATATGTTGCAGTCTAATTTCTAATTTGTTTTTCAGTGATATTGATCCATTCCAATTTCCAATGGATAATCTTTCGCAAGAAATAAATGATCAAAGTTTTGTGAGTTCAGATAATTTTGAAAGCCAACAATCAACTGATACCAAGTATCCATTGCAACACACAATAGGTGTGATGCTACAAAATACAGTTACACCTATTTTAGGAAAAGAAGAGTTTGCTGGACCGCTGAATTTCCAACTGATTTTAAATTACCAAAACAATGGTAAACACTGGGTTGTAAGTATCACAAAAGTATTTTATTAAAAAGCAAAGTATAAACTTAAATTAAATTTAAAATTTTTCTATTTTGCAGTTTTCTGAAAAGTTATCAAAAGTGTTTATACACATGGAAGAAGTACTGCCACTGCAGTTTCAGTGGACTCCACCCACTGATGGGCTGTGGGTGAGAGCCACGATGGTATATAAATTAGATCAGCACAGATCGCAGCCAGTTACTAGGTGTCATAATCATATGGCACCAGATAACAATAGCAATAGGAACATTGACCCAAA
>UXGC01000810.1:0-52714 GCA_900480045.1 Eurytoma adleriae | reverse complement strand
CAACATTGTTACAAGAATAAAAGTGTCAAGCAATTGGTAAAGCTGCAATTAAAAAGCCTCGTAACCTTCTGTTCGACGTTCACTTCGAGGATATCGTACATGTCCACGTACACGTTGTACATGGTGCCTTTGTAGCGGCCCTGGCGGAAGCTCATCGTTTGCCAGCCCGGCCTCGCGGTGCACATCATCCGCTCGCTCGAATTGGCCCGGCATTCCTTCACCTGGCGCTGCACGTACTGCACGCGCTTGTCGTGCAGCGTCGGTGCCGTGTTCAGCTTCAGCACCAGCCAGTTTCTCGCGAATGTGTACACCTCGTAGGCCACGGAGATCGGCACTAGAAAGAACAGCGCGAAGAACCAGCGGTAGTGGAGCAGCGTGTACTCTACGGCTTTGTCCAGCAGGTCCAACATTGTATTTTATTCTGGTGAAAAATTCGGCACTTCTCCTGTTATTGCACGGTTGATACTGAATCACTGGTCAACTCGATAAGATCGTGTACATTTTTTTCTTTTCCTCTTATCTCCATCTGATGATTATTTTATTTGCTGCAGCTGTGACCACTCGTAAGATAATTTTTATAAATATATGTGCCTCTAATTATCTGATAACTTGCATAGTAATTAAATTTATAATATAACCTACGCGATATGTAAATATGTAATGCAAAACACTTGCTGCACACCCGCACACGTGATTGTATTTATAATCTATTTAGATACAAGTGTTTATCTTCGCTATACTATTTATTCGTTATTCTGATAAAATAAAAAATAAATTTAAATTTAAATTTTAAAACTGACGATATATATCTTTAACTATCGGGTGGCAAGCAAATACTCATATCGCGATTCGCGAGGCATTCTGCGGATGGCTATATATCGCATGCTTGAGCATGCGTCATCACCTACGACTTAAAATATGCGCGCTACAGATGTTCCGTAAATCAATTTTAAAAAATGTTTGTTTTTTCGTTTAAATTGCTGAAAAAGTATTCAATAAATATAATCAGATTTTTATTAAAATATTTTAAATTAGGATTAAGGAGTGGAGCCTGCAGTTATTTTTACGTAAAATTAGTTAGTTATATAGTTCTTGAAAGTATCTTCATCTCACTAATGAAGCTTAAAATACTAAAATTAATACAATCTTCATCACCTATGAAACCCCAACAAATGACATTCATTTTAAAAAGTTACCCACCTCATTACGAATTTCATTTATATTGTTTCTTAAAGAATATGACTATATTTTTTGTATTGCTATAGGTAGGAAAATGTGTTATTAAACAAGTAAAGTTTAAAAGAAAAATAATTTATTTTAATTTGTTATAATAGAATTATATTATACAATAAAAGTTGATGAAAAATAACAGCGTTTTATGCTTGTGCTTTCAGCAAGCGGAATGTACACCTTGTATATACTCCGCTTTCTCAGCTACGATGCCTTTCGGTTTGCATATATGAAGTAGAGCTTTTCTGGACATTCTCCCTGGTGCGAAGAAAAATGGTTCTTCCAAATTGTCTTGATAAATATTATCCATAAATAACTTGTGCTAGCTGAATAAGTGTGTACCCGGTAAACACTCGGTCGAACTAGGCATACGTACATTTTAGAAATCAGCCAATCAATCATACGATATGATTATTACAGACGCGTAGTAAGGCAGTTTATGTAAGAACTCTGAAAAAAAAAATAGTTAAAATTTAGTAATTCCATGCTGAAATCTGTTTGATGCTTTACTTTCTGGATATATAAAATAATGAAAAGTGTACAATTCGCATGACTTAACACTCGAATTATACTCCATATAAAAAACAGCCAAATATTTAACTTCATTTACCTTTGTTCAAAATATCATTTTCATCAAAGCGATCAGCGAAAATTCGACGTCGACGCTCGCTCTGCATATTCTCGAACACATTGGAATTTACGAAGAATCCCGTGAATCTGATGTTGGAGAATGTACGATTCAAGTTGACGACCATCTCCATGCTGTCGCCGCACGGGTGGTCGGCGTGACTGCAAAATTCCGCCCCGCAGGTGGGCGCGTAGATAAACCCATAGTTGTTTCGTTTGGGCTTCACCTTCGCCTTCAGCTCGTCAAGTTTATTCTGGATCTGGTATCTCTCGGAGCAGAGATGTATAAACGTGGACCAGGATTCTAAGCCTGGACCACTAATTCGGATAAATGCGGCGGAAGTAAGAATGGGCCTGCCCATGTCTGTGCAGATGTGGTCTCCAATTAGCTTTGCGCCGAATATGCTGGACCACGTTATTTCTTTGCCATTGTCCTGGGCTCTATAATGAAAACATGAGACTAGTTATTATTAGTGATTCTCAGGTAATAATATAATTAATTTTTATTTAAGATAAGTAATATCAGAAAAAGCTAGTGACGTTTATTTATGTAAAGTTGTATTATCCAATACTTTAGAAGAAATTATTTTATATAAGATTATGAATTTCTGAAATATTGTAATTTCTGATTAAAGTAAAAATTTGCTTTTTTTTAAATGTATTATTTAATAAGGATCGTATGAAATGGGACTAACTATAAGATTCTATTCAATTTTACTATTCTTGTCCAAAATAGCACAGTTGTTACTAAAGCGAGGACTAACTTGAAAAGTGCTTAATAAATTGTTAAATATTTATATTAAATTTCATTTTAGTACGTCGATTCCTACAAAGACTAACACGTATTAAGAAAGATCTATTTTAATTTGCTGTTGTTGGAGTACTAATGTGCAAATAAATTTGTCTAGGACCTGAAAATCTCGATGTATCATTCGCTTGTATACCCTAAGTTTATCAGGTTCTGCAAGAGTTTACTTTACACTATAGCGTTTAAAAAACGACAAATTAAAATAGGCCTTTTTTTAGATGTGCTAGACTTCGTAGGAAGCGAAGAGTTGCATAATACTTTACCACTTATACAGTAAAATTTGCTAGACACTACAACAATGATGTTATTTTTCAACTTTAACCTCGCTATATATAAATATAAAATTATAGAAATAATTAATATACATTACATTTTGACGAGGTCGCCTATAAGCGTGTGATCTCTGCCCCCGATCAGCCCGATCTGTATGATCGCGGAGTTCGCATGCGGATCGTGCAAATCTTCTAATCCGAGTTCTTGCACCAGATAACTGATCGCCTCCGTTCTATTGTGATGGTCATTGGTCCAGGGTAGGTGCCAGTGCGAAGCGACTCGCACGCGAATCCGCTGATCCGTGCTTGGAAAAAAAACACCCAAGATATTCGGGATGTCCGATGAATCCCCGTAATCGCCTTTCGCTGGCGCGTCAGGATGCAATTGCAGATGTTCCGTGAATAGCGTAGATACATGCTCGTCCACTCCTAGCACTATCAGATTGTTTGGTGCCAGCTGCTGTTTAAATTTTACTAGCACTGAAATGCATCGAACACCAGGTTAATTATTTATCGTATGGTTTAAAGATGAAAGGTCTTAAGAGAGATAGCATTTAATGTTGCAAAACTTTTGACATTTCTAGTAGAAATCGTCAGTTACTGTTTGAAGACTAAAAGTGGCCAGTTTTCGGGCAATAACTGACCAAAATCTGGTTTTACGTTACTTAAAATTGACCATTTCTACTCGGGAATGTTCCGTTAAATAAAAATTCGAAGAAAAGTCAAAGTAGTGTAAAGCCTGATACTCAACTTTTTCAAAGCAGTGCAGGCAGAGATTTTTTTTGAGGGTGTAGACCAACATTTTGCGTTTACTTTTTCGATAACAACTCCTGTGGGGTGTAAATATTTGAGAAAATAACGATTAAAATGTTTCCATTTTATCATATCTGTTTATTAATATTGCTCGTGTTCAATAAACACTTACAACTCTTGAGAAAAAAAAAGATTTTTTGACTTATAAACCCTCAAAATTAAAGGTATTTTTCTCTACTTTCTAAAAATAATCGCAAAATTTTTTCTACATCATCTAAATCAATTTTTGGAGATCTGTGACTTCATAATTTAAATCATTAATATAATTAAGAATTAGATTTTACTACTTAATTTGGCTTTTTTCGCTTTATGAGTTTCCAAATAACCCAAATTTTTGTAGGAATCCATAATCCAAAAGTCATATCCTCTCCCAGTAAGCCTATTACAGATATTTTACTCACTTTCTTTAGCTAGAATACGTTTGTTGCGATAGATGTCTGGTAAACATAATGGCAATAGTGACTTCTCCAGTTTGGAGTCGTAGACCAATAAAGACGCCCTTGGATTCACGTACAACCTTCTGTTCAGGTCGTCCATCTCTAAAGGTAAGTAGATCTGCTGGATACTAGTTCTTTTATTGATCTCTTTTATCGCAGTCTCCCGCCAAGCCCTAAAAAAAAATTTAATAATTTAGTCCCATTGAGTGAGCAAGAACACCGTTTGACTGAACAAATAAGGAAATTGATATAATTTCAGAGAAGTTTTATCTTTAAAATACTTACCGGCATACTTTAGATACTTTTTCTAAATTTCCTAAATTCATATATGTACATATAATGTACATCACATCGTTCAGTGCTAATGCCCAATTGATCGGTTGAACTTCGTTATCCGTTGACATTGTGGAACAAAAAATTTTCACCTCTCACAGTTGGGTTGAGTATAATACAGCCTGCAAAATATAAAAAAAAATTCTATTACACAATTCCAATTATCATTTTAACTGTTCGTAATTAAATAAAAAAATTGCGCATTAAATCACAAATGGTATTTGAATTTTACAAAAAGTGATTACTTACGAAATTTTGAACGGCGGGACACTGAATATCGCTCTTACTAATGCAGTCACTTGGAGATCAAGTTTTACGTCGTGTCTGGCGTGTAAAACTTTAAATATATCGTTTTTACTGCGGATGAAATCGCCAGGAGATCCAAACCTTGGCTAACGTCGGAGAACACGCCCGCGGAGTGAGTGCAAGTCTCAAGGAGAAATGAATATTTCGGATATTTGCAAGTACGCGCATTAAGAATTTTCGGTGGTGGGGATAAAGAGAGGACATTGCAGTCCCATTTAGTGTCGTATTTGAAAGACCTTGCTTCAAACTCAATCCAGGTATAAATCCTGATTGACCCTATATTCGGTAGGAGGGTGTAGGTAATCCTTAATGACGGAGGTCAGTCAGGTAGGTAGAGCTATTTAAGTCTTAGTGTCGTGTCGATACTCGAGGGTGGGTGTGTTTCATGTTTTATTGTCTGTCAAAATAATTTGCAGTTTATTTATAAGCTATCTAGAATACTAATGTTTAACGAAAAATCTTTATCTTATTTATTATCTCTAATTATAAAGAAGGCAACAATAATGGTCGAACTCAAGAACGCACGCATTGTCTGCACTGAGAAAACTAAATAGGAAAATTGACTGGAAATGATGTGTGAAGGAAAACATAGTTAGTATAATCCTTATAGAAAAATAACAGTTTTTATTAAAAATTCTGTCTTATATGATAAATAAACGGAATTAATTAATTTGTTGTTTCCTCTAAACGCTGTAATTTTATTTTAATTACTTTTTATTGCATTGCAATGAAATTTCGTAAAAATCGCAAGCCTAGTGGAGAAAAGCAAGCATGCTAATTTGTCACTAATGCCATCGTAGTGTCTATTATTTCCGAATTTCAACTAATTACTATAATTAGTAAAATAGTTAAACTAATTAACTATATAATAGATAAACTATTAACTATAAACATGTAAAAGACGAGTTAGGGCTTCGCAATTCTAAAAGAACTCCTAAATAACTACTACACAACTCCTAGGAATAATATTTGACAAGTGTTTATTTTTATCTATAAGTTTATTAATACTAAGATCATTATCAGAGCCAAAAAAATTTGATTATTTAATTTCTATTAATTATTGCTGTTTTTATAAAATACTAATTTAAAATTATTAATAGCAATATGAAATAAAGTTAATAACTAATAATTATTTAAATTTATATCAAAGAACAATATAAACCACTGACGTTACTAAAATATAAAATTTTACAAGATATTTTTCCCTTAAGTCATATAAATTCTTTAATTTATAAAGGTAAAACGGAAGGTTAAACGTATTAACGAATAAATAACTCACAGCATTCCCTTGTAGCTAGAAGCCATCGCGGCAGCATAGCTCTCGTATTGCCTAATTCTTCCTTCACGAAGGTTATTCTAAGGTCCATACGAACCCTACTTTTAAGTCCGAATTGAAACTATAGTTGCCGAACTCAACGCATATGAATTCAAAACTCAAAGTACAATTTCATGGACGCCATGTTTTGAATTTGAATTAAAAATTATATTTTATTTAGTAAAATAGCAAATGGAATTTCATAGGGGATCTATGATATATCTCAAATGAGATTTCATACGAGATTTCATTTATCAATTCTTAAAAAATGTGGCTACTTTTTTATTGCTGTGAGGGAAAATTGTTGTTGACGCAAAATAACAGCGTCGTATCCTATTGTGCTTTCAGCATACTCTGCATGCACTCCGTATTGTCGGATACGGCTTTCGGACTGCGTATCTGAAGTAGAGCTTTCCTGGGTATTCTCCGTTGTGCAAAGAAAATGGTCGAAAAGAGTAACAATTTCCTTCCTAATTGTCTTGATGTTCACTGCGCTATGATTCACTTATTGTAATAATTGGTTATCGACACTTCGTGCGCAAAGTTTGATTTTACGCACGCGATCAGCGCTTCTTTATAATCAGCTGCGTAAAATCTTGCTTTGCCCGCGTCGTATCGAAAAATACGGTTCGTTACATGAGTGAGAAGATGATTCTGGCCTCGTATGACCTTATCGCATTAATTTTACTCGTGCGCAAACATCACACGAGGCTAAAAATCATACTTCCGCACTTGTACCGAAATGTACTATAACAGCTATCCATATTATCCAATCGATATCTTGTGCAAGCTGAATAAGTGGGTCTCCTGCAATATCGTCTACATCCATTTTAGCTCAGAAATCAGCCAATCAATTATACGATATGATAATTATTGATACATAATCTGCCAGTTTTTCCAAAAAATCTGAAAAAATAGTTAAAGTTTAGTCATTTCCACGTTGTAATCTGTTTGAAGCTCTACTTTCAAATATAATTAATAACGAAAAGTATTCAATTCGCCGCACTTTGCTCTCGAATTGTATTCCATATAAACCAGCCAAGTATTTAATTTTATTTACCTTTATTGAAACTTCTTTCGTCATTCTCATCAAAAAGATGCTGAAAAAATCGACGCCGACTGCCGCTCTCCATCCTCGAATACACGTCAGTATTTACGAAGAATCCCGTAAATCGAATGTCGTGGAATGCGCGAGTCAAGCTGTGCTGCATCTCGAGGCTGTTGCCGCACGGATGGTTGGCGTGATTGCACCATTCCGCCCTGCAGGTGGGCGCGTAGAAAAAGCCGATGTTGTTACGTTTGCGCCTCACCCTCGCATTCAGCTGGTCAAGTTTGCTCCGGATCTCGTCGTGTCCGGCCATGAAGTGGATAAACGTGGTCCAGGACTCGATTGCAGGACCACTAAGTCGGATAAATGCGGAGGTTGTCCAGCTGGTCCTGGATGACTCGCTGTTGGAGTGGCTCACCACTAGCTTAGCGCCGAATATGCTATACCACGTTACTTCCTTGCCATTCTCCTGGGCTCTGTAACGAAAAATGAAATTAGTTATAATTGTTAGAGATTCTCGGATAACAATAATACATTTTTATTTAATATAAATAGTAATGACAAAAATAGGAAATACTTTTACAAGAAAATAAATTTTTTAAATATTGTTAATTCTTATTAAAGTAAACATCCACTGAATCATATGAAATGAAAATCATTTCGTATACTCTGTCTTCACGTTTTAGAAGCATTGAGATTATTAATGAATTCGATTACGTAATTAGCTGTAACTATTTCTATTAATTAACTAACTATAAGTTATTATTCAGTTTTACCACTCTTGTGCCTGGAAAGAAAAGCGTTGCATTAAAATATAGTTGTTACTAAAGCGAGAACTAACCTGATAAATCAGAAAAATTAGTACATAGAGTGATTAGTAAATTTTATAACATTTCTATTAAATTTGCTAGACACTGTACTAATTTTTTTAATTTTTGCAGTTTGTCCTTGCAGGACTTTTAAAGCAATATATTTCTCCGTTTGTTATTTTTAATAAATAAACTTTTATTTACTTTTACAGCGAAATAGAATATTCTATTTTAAATTCTACTATTTTAAAGCAAAATAAATTAATAATAGGGGAGAGCGGGCATAGTGGGCCGCGCACATAATTTTTTAGAGCAGTATTACGGGCCACCTGTTCTGCAACCCCTAACTTACTATGTCCCGCTCTCCCCTACTTATTAACACAAATATATACACGAATCTTCGTTCAGAATTATAGATATAATTAATATAAATTACCTTTTGGCGAGGTCGCCTATGAGCGTGTGATCCGTTCCGTATACTGCTGTAAGCTGTATGATCGTGGTCTTTGAATATGGATCGCAATCATTCAAACCCAGTTCTCCAGCTAGACGATTGACTAACTGATCCCTTCCGCCATGGAGTCGAGGCCAAAACCTGTACACGTGCGAAGCGACGTGCACGCGAACCCGCCGCTCCATGCTTGGAAGAAAAACTCCCAGAATATCCCATTTACCTGACTGCACAAAACCGCATACCTTCGAATCTAGGCGATCTATCGCGAACATAGTAACATGTTCGTCCACGCACAGTACCATCACTGTGTTCGGCAGATGACTTCTGAATTTTTCTAGCACTGAAATCCATCATCCATCAGATTAATTATTTATCATATGGTACACGGATATAAGAGAGATATGTAGGAATTAATTTTTATACAAAACATTCGGCAATGTTTTGTTAAATAAAAATTCGTCAAGTCAAAGTAGTAATGTGTAATACTCAAAATTTAAAGCAGTAGGTCATCAAACATTTTTTTGATGATGCAGACCAACATTTTGCATTTACTTTTGTTCTAAAAACAAAGGTTAAGAATAATTGAAAAAACGAAAATAACGATTAAAATTTTTCCATTTGATCGTACAGGTTTATTAATTTTGTTCATATTCAATAATTACTTTTGAGGAAAAGAAAAAAGATTTTTGACGTATAAACTCTCAAATGAAAGGTATTTTTTTCTAATTTTTTTAAAGTACAAAATTTTGACTATATACCATTTAAATCAATCGTTGATAATTTTTATTATTAGTTTTTATTAAATTTTACCACTTTGACCTTTTTCGAATTCTGACATTACATTTATCAAGACATTGCCCAAAAGTTTGTAAAAATCCTTGATTAAAATGTCATATCCTCTCCCAGTAAGTCTATAACAGATATTACTCACTTTTCTTAGGAAAAATACTCCTGTCGTGTTCGATCAACCATGGAAAACATGACAATGGTGATTTCTCTAATGTTGTATCGTAAATCAACAGCGATACGGTGGGTAACACATACAACCTGTTGTCCAGGTCGTTGATTTTGCAAGGTAAGTATAACAGCTGGACGTTAAACCTATTACTGTTCTCTCGTATTGCTACTTCACGCCACCATCTGAAAAGCATTTTATAATTAGTATAATTATTCCTTTCTTTTCAATTATATGCTCAGAAAAATTTTTCATTATACATTGCTGCAAGTAGTATTTTGAAATTTTCAGAAAAGCAGTCATTATACGAGAAAAATTAAAAGCAGCTAAAATAATCAATGTAAATTACGTATAATAATACACTGAGAGAAATTTTTCAAAAATTGCGTTCAGCACACCGTAAAAGTTACGTGAAAAAAAGGAATAGTGCGAAGGTTTTCATCACTCGTAATTTTTTTCTAAATCTTGGACGAATTAAAAAGCTCCGCAAAAATTACGGAGCTTTTCGTGAACAAGCAAGATTCAGCTAAAAGGTGCAGTGAATTTCCCGTAAAAATTTCCTAAACGTGAAACCGTCCCACGATTACTTTTTTCACATAATTTTTACAGACGATTCTCTTTGAGAACAATTTCACAAATTTCGTTTTTTTTAATAAAAAAACTGTTGTAATTTTGAAAAAATTACATCTAGAGGAACTTTATCTTTACAATTATACTTACTTGCACACTTTACTTATGTTTAATAAGTCATTTGAACTCAAATATTCACAAACGATGTGGATAGCGTCGTGGAGTGCTTTTTCCCCATTGATCGGTTGAACTTTGTTATCCGTAGACATTGTGGAACAAAAAATGTTTACCCCTCACAGATGGGTTGACATATACAGCCTGCAAGATATAAATTATAGTTTTTTTAATACTATTTATAATTCCAATTTTCACTTTAATTATACGCAATTAAATAAAAAAAAATTGCTTTTTACATTCGAAATTTTAAAAGATAATTAAATTTCAAAGGGAGCGTTTAAAAAATTGTTTTTCCAACTGATCAGACGTGAAACGAGTCTCTCGTCACGTCGGAGAGTGGCATATTGATAATCGAGCATCTCAAACGTTATCTAACTTTCTTGTTTGAAAAAGGCCCTTTTGTGAGTCTCTCGTCACGTCCGATAGTGGCGTAGATAATCGAGCATGCCAAATTTGAGATCGAGGAGGGAAAACAATGTTTGTAACGACAATGTGAATGACTAGTAATCACAATCGCTTGAAATAGCTAATTCTCTTCCACTAATGCACAATTTATTATTTAAAAAAGAATTAATTTTTAATACTAAAGTAGCGTAAAGTTTTGATAAACGCACTATTATTATGTTTTCCATAAAGTAAAAATTGTAAGAGATTTCTCTAAACTTTCCGACTGTATGTATAAAACTATTTCATATAAATTAAAAAAAAAATAATAATAAACAATAGTATAAATATATTTACGAAGTTTTGAACGGTGCAATACTTTGAAAATATCGCTCTTGTAATGATGAAGTCGCCAGAAGATCTAGTTGTTAGTTGTATGTACCTTGTCTGAAGTCGGAGCGAGATGAGTCCAAGTGAGTGACCCAAACAGCAATGAAAAATTCGGATGTTCGCAAGCGTGCTCATTAACGAAAGATGTCCATGCACATTAAGCATTTTCGGTGGTAGGGATGAAGGGCGGTCGTTGGACTTATCGAATTTTAACGATTTCGCTTCAGACTCAATCCAAGTAAATCCTTTATGGCGCAGCTCAGTAGATGAGGTACAAATAATTCCTTAACGACGTAGCTTAGGTATATAGGTATAATTATTTAGTAATTTTTATTTAAGTACGAGAACAAATAGAACGTAGTAAATAAGAAAATTTACTAAAATTATATGAGATGAAAGAATTAGAAAAATGAGAAAAATTACTATAATCCTTGGAAAAAATTACAGTTTTTATAAAAACAAGGGCAAGTTTATTATTAATTTTTACCTTTTTATTGCTTGCACATAAATTTATAAATCTATGTGCAAGCCTCACCGCAAGAAGTATGATCTCCCCTTTTCCAATAAATTTTGTGAGATATTTTTCACCTATATATAATAAATAAAATTTTTATAATTACTCGCACTTACAAATGTCAAACGGTAGGAAAGGTTGATTCTATTCACGAAAAAAATGACTCACATTCGTGGATACCCTCGATGTAGACGACATTCGCAAGATGTTAATGTAGACGACATTCGCAAGAGATATGTTGATGTAGAGAACATAATCTGATAGAAAATAATATTCTCTACTCGTTGGTGTTGCATCGCAATTCGCAAATACATTAATATCCATTTAGAAAAAAAACGTTTGCCAGGAAGCTGCGATTAATAGAATAAATTATACATATCTGTATATATGTAGATGTTTAATTTTAACATAATTAAACTTTTGATTTCTATTTTAACTCGGTGTTACGTATTAAACATTCCTGTTTTCTCTTCAAGTTCATTGCGTTTAATGTATAATTCTGCTTATTTATTGTTTTAATTATTTTTACAATTAAAGTAAGCAAAAGCAGAAGAAAAAATAAATAACATGAATACTTAAAAAAAATGCTGATACTGCTGCACGTAGTACTTACGGTAATATTTTCATTTCGCTGTTGATTTACGTAGTGTAATGCACGAACGAATCGAGTCAACGCAGCGTTGACAGGTCTGTTCCCGCATCGTTTTGGAGCACGGCGGCTGCGGCGGCTGCGGCGTAGGCAACTGGCAATACGTATAGCAGCAGCACATGAGGGCAGTGTGGTACTCGCGTGGCTTTCAAAAACACAAGGCTGCCGTAAGAAGAAAAATTTCAAGAGGCGAAAATGGCCTCGACGATCCTCGATTGCTTTCCAAAATTGCTGCGGGACAGCCCGAACGAGAGACTCGAAGGTGGAGCAAAATTGTTGCAGCATTTATCTAAAGAGGTACAGGTTATTACTTTACTCCGATGTTACTCTAACCTTAAAGCAAAACACATTTCTTTTCGTAGACGAGATTTAATGATTGAATTTTCGAATGTTTTAAATTAATTTATTAATTATATTTGTAGTGAAATTTTTTTATAATTATTGCTTTACATAATTACTTTTATTTGTATATTTCTTATAGAAATAATTTTATTTCACAATTTTGTTAAATTTACTTGTTTTATTATTTAAATATCAATGAAATGTTTTTAAAATACTTAAATATTAAAGAAAAATTAAATTAAGGAAAAATTATTTCACTATTTCATATATTTTATTTTAGGAAAATGGAGAAGGCAAAGAACTCCATCATGTACTTAATAGATTGGTGCGAGGTCTTGGATCGTCTAAAATTTCTTCTCGAAAAGGATTTTATTCGACTTTAACTGTATATTTATCGTTAAATCCAAGTATAAAATTAGATACTATTTTTAGTATCATCAATAATGAATTGAAAGCAAGTGCAAGTAACAGCAAAAGTGTAAGTTATCTTTAGGCTTTCCTTTTATATATGTTTATGAAAAAAAATATATTAATACAATTTTGCTGTTTGTTGTGTAGGAATTTGCTGACATTAACAATGGACGTATTTTAGCTTGTGGTGCTATTATACGTTCAAAACTTTTGAAAAGTTGTTCAATTGATGAGCAAAAAAAAGTTTTAGAATGTTTGATACAAGCTGGAAAGCAACGCAGTTATTTAAGTTTTGAATCTGTATCTTTCCTTGTTGAATTTTTAAACCAACTTGATAATGAAGATTTACTAGTTCCTGTTTGGCCCATACTTGAGCCGGAAGTTTGTAAGCCAATTTCAGAACAAAGTTTAGATTCATTTTATTTATTTTTAACAATTCAAACTAAATTTCCTGGAATCATCAGTAAGAAAATTATGAAAGAACACTTTGGAAAGGAAAATATTATCAATGAAGAATCTATAAAAGATATTTTAAAAATTTTAACAGTAAATATTTTTATTTTTAATTTATTTATTGTTAAGTCATGAGTAATTATAAATAATCTATCTTTTTATTTTCTAGAATATACCTAGAGTAATATGTTATAAACATCCAGTATACAGAATCTTTTGTGAAAAATTGGTAGCAACAGAACATGTTGAACAATTTTGGCTTGGTATTGATGAACGTTTTGTAAAACCATCTAAGACTGATGAGCATTTGGGAGTACAGTTATTCAATATATTACTGGAAACATTACAAAATAAATCCACTATTCCTGCATTACTATCACCTAACTTCTTAAAGTATAATCTTAAAAGATTTTCAAATAATGCAAAACACAAAGTTGATGAAGTTGCCATCGAATTTAAAAAAGCATTATCTCAACTAGTAACAGTACTTGATAAAGAAGTTAAAGCAAAATTACATATATCGGTGCTTAAGAAACTAATTTTCTATCCAGGTGATCTTATGATAGAAAAAATAACTAGCACTAAAGTTATTCAAATGATAACTAGTAATCTTAGTGTTGATGGTGTGAAAAAATTATCCAATTTGTATAAAGGAATAGCAGCTAATACAAAGTTTAAAGAAAAACAAAATTCAACAATGGAACCTTGGACAAATGGAGAAAGAACTTATGCCGTTCAATTACTTAGTGTTAAGTAAGTTTATTTAATTTGTTTATTTTTACATTTAATATTTTTCTTATCTCTGTCATTTTTTAGATTACTGAGTCATCCAGAAATTATCTCTGACCATGAATGGAGAATAGAACAGTTAAAGTTTTTATTTAATCTTGGACTATGTGAAGTATCTAACGTTGGTGTAGAATTGCAACGTAAGGCATATTATTATGTTTTTTTTAAATTTTTATTAAAAAGTTTAATAATTTCAAATTCAATTACTTATTTTAGCTAATATCAAAGAAAGCTTCTATCGAGCTTTAGATCACAAGCTACCAAAACTTGATGATTTAAGAACTGTACTCAGCTCGCTAATAAATCACATTGATGAAACAGTGTTTCAAAATTCAGAGAACAAGTTGAAAACACCTCTAGACGAAGCTGCCACAGAAGCATGGAAAAAAATGATAAAATTTGTTAAAAAATTGGGAAAAGACTCTAAAAATAATGAAAAAATTAGCGCAGTTTTTCATACAATGGATTTGCATATGGGTTTACAACTTTTCTCTGATCCAGAAATGGCAATTTCCTCAATCAATGAATTGCACAGTTGTTATGAACATTTAAAAGCAAAAAGAAAAGCAAATAAAAAGAACAATTCCCACATTGAAGAAGATGAGGAGCCAGTATGGGTTGAGGTCGTTGTAGATTTGATACTGTCTCTTCTTTCAAGAAAAAGTCATTTATTGCGCTCTCTAGTAAACTGCGTCTTCCCACACATTTGTCCTTATCTGACATCTACCGCAGTGCATCAAATATTGGATATTTTGGATGTGAAAAGTGGAAAAAATCCTTTAAAAACTTCTAAAGACGGTGAAGATTCTGACTCGGAGCTTGAGTCAAATGACGAGGAAGAGAACGAAGAAGAGAACGAAGAAGAGAACGAGGAAGATAACAGCGATGAGCCGAATGACGAAGAAATAGAGGAAGAAAGTGATTCGGATGTTGAAGAATCGGAAGTTGAAGATGAGACTGTAACAGATAGATTACGCCTGGCAGTCAGACAAGCTTTAGGCGACGCTACCATGCAAACCGATGACGAAGACATTGACGTTGATAGAATCGATGAAGAAGAAGGCAAGCGTTTGGACGAATCTCTGGCGGCTGCTTTTAAAATCTTGAAAGAGAATCGGAAGTCGCAGATGAAAAAGCAAGAAAAGAGTGCTGAGGCTCTTACGCATTTTAGAATTAGAGCTATCGATCTTTTGGAAACTTATTTAGACAGTAGCCCATCTATGGCATTGGCTTTAGATATGTTAGTGCCTCTCTTTGCATTGCTCGAATTCGCTATTAAAGATCCACATCAGAAACCATTAGAGCACAGGGTTAGAACTTGCTTAAAGAAACTATCGACTGTAAAAAAATTCAAGAGTGTTGAGGATGTCGATGAACAATTGTTGACTACAATTTTAAAGGTAATGCAGGATTTTTCATTTGTAATTCAATTTTTTCGAAAAATAGACTTAGTAATTTGATAAATTATTTTTCGACAGGCTCTGATAGAAAAGGGAGAGCGATCGGCGTCTATTTGTCAAGAAATGGGAGATAAATTGGCAGAATGTTGTGTTTTTCTTGTTAGGTGCTCTCAGCAAACAAATATCTCTAAAGATTCATTTATACAGATATTTGGCGAAAATTTGACTGCTTTCTTCAAAAAGCGAGATTGCATTCTACCAGCAGTGTTATTTAAAAGTTTGTTGCAATTATGTTGGGTTGGCAATTGGCACTTGGCACCACTTTTGGTAAGTTAAAAGGCTATACAAACTTTCAAACAAAATTTAAAATAATAAATTATTTTGTGTCTAACTCAACATCATTTCGTTTTCAGGTTGATTTTGCCTTTGACGACTCTATTAGATCTTATAGAAGAGGGCAAGCCCTTGATTTGTTAAAAGTTTTTTATAACAATATAAGAATGATTACCTCAGATGATCACAAAGACAAAAGACTCAAGATGGAAAAGAAACTTTGTACATCGAGTGTAAATGTGCTACATGAATTATGCGATTCTCAGGCATCTGAAAATGGCAAGCCTGCGACTAATGTAGGAAAAGAAATTAAACAGAAATACGTTTGCCATCTTTTCACATTATTATTTGTAGTTCATGTCCACCACATACCTGAAGCTTGGGATTGGGAAAAATTAGGTGAAAGTATGATTAATTATAGATCAGTCGCGGCATTAGCAAAGGACGCAAAATGCGCTTACAATAGACTAGGCAATCGTTTAAGAATCCCTATTGGGTAAGTTAACCAATGATTATTATTTCAACACATTTTTCTTAATTATATAAACTTACTAATAAATTAAATATTGTTTCAGATCTCAGAAAAAACAAAATGTTGAACAAACTAGATTGAGCAATGGAAACCAAGAATCAGAATCGGAAGAAGAAACTTCGGGTGATGAAGAATCCATTAACAATTCTCAAAAGAGCGATAAATCGGACAAGAAATTAGACAAAAAGCGAAAAAAGAATAGCGGCAAGAAGAAAGAAAAACAGAAACTGAAAAAAGAAGCCCGTGAATTGCGAGCGAAAGCTATGTCCGAAGGTTTGGAATCATTTGACTTCAGTAGTGTTAATATACCGAATGGAATTGAAGACGAACCTACTCAAAACGGAGATGCAAATCAGTCGTTCAAAACAGAAAAAAGTCACAATAAAAGGCCGAGCTTGAACACGACGGATGTTCCTAGCAAGAAGAAGAAAAAAGCTGTACAAAGTGGAGATTAAGACAGTAGAGATTTTTACAGAGTTTATATTGAAAAAATCGAACTGAAAGCAAAGTTTTGATTGTTATTTTTTATATGCATTTATGTATCGATTATATCTGTACATACATAACCCACATAAATAAACATCAAATGCTATTACATTTAATAAAAAATATTGTTGTAATCGTGATTAGCTTGTTGCATTTTTAAGATTCTTTTTTGGTCTTTCAACCTTCTATATTCATTTTTGTATTATATCATTATTTAAAATTAAAGTAATTTTAATATGATTCATAATTAACAATTTAATGTGTAAAATATTAAAATTAGTTAATGAAACTTTTAAACAATTTATAGATGTATAACTATACTTATTATTTAAAATAAAATAATATTCAGGCGTTTAAATAAAATATTTCTTTATTTAGGATATTTATTTTCATTAAAAAAAGCTTATCAAACATATTTACAATTCAGTTTATTAAAAATGTTATCTATTTCTTTATGCACAAATGTATGATTGCCAATATTTTTAGTGGTTGAACTAAAACTGATTGTCAAAATTGCCAATGCAGACATACATATAGTGGCCAGTTTTCGATTGACAGAAAATAGCCTGCAGGAGGAATTGTTTGTCTCTTTCAAGCAGCGACAGCAGCGTTTTGATTGGTGGTTTCAAATTCTAAACCAATCAGAGCAGTGTGCGAAAGAGACAAACAATCCTTCCAGCTGGCTATTCAGCTATTCTGCCTCTCTTGCACAGTCGATAACTGCAGGCCATAAGTTTCTCATTTGAACACACGTGTGTTTTCATTTCCCATGTGATCAGAAATTTTTCTGCTTTAAACTATATTTATTTTTTATTCATTCATTTATAGTAAATAATGATAAACGAAATAAGTATTAATTAAAATTACTTAATTATATTATGCGTGAAAGATTACTCAAATTGTAAATAAGTACAAAAACGGTATGTATCTAACCTATGAAAATGTTTTTCACATGTATTCAAAAACAAAGTAATTTAAAATATTTATATTGTATTTTGTGTCTTTCAATAGATAAAAAAAATGATAAAGTTAATCTTTGTTTAAATTCTTTTTATAAATTAAAGACAAAGTTTCTAAATGAAATATTATTTTCAGATGAAGAAGTTTACGACTTTTGATGAAGGGACTTCTGGTAGTCCCAAAAAATGGTACGAAGAATATCCAAAAGCTGAATCACCAAGTAAACATGGAAAAAGTGAGATGGATGTATTGGATTTAAAAGCTGAAGCTAAGAAATGCCTTGATTCTGAAAGTACAGCTTATCACTTAAAACAGACAAAATCTCACAATTCAGAATATTCTTGGCTGAAAACGGCATTGTCAAAAGGAACTACTTCGGACAAAGTAGCAGCTGGCATTGTTTTAGTTCAGAATAGTCCAAAGCACAATTTGAATCATCTTTCAACACTGATATCTCAAGTTAAAGTAGCTAAACATAATCAATCTGGTATGATCATTACTTCCTTGAGGGATCTTTTTTTAAATGATTTACTCCATCCAGAATTTAATCTTCTCAAGTTTGAAGAACAAGATCTTGATCAATTGGATAGCTATAACAAATCATTTGAAGTTAATGATGATGGAACAATAAAAAACAGACCAACACTGTCGAGAAATAAACTCTTGGCTCAGTGGTACTTTGAAGATCAGTTGAAAGAGATTTACGAACGATTTGTTACTTCATTATCAACCATTGCAAATGATACAGTTGATACAAACAGAGAAAAGGCTGTGGCAGTCATGAATGATTTGCTAATGGGAAATTCAGAGCAAGAGCATAAACTTCTCGATTTTTTGGTTAACAAAATAGGTGATCCAGGAAGTAAGGTTGCTTCAAAGGCAGTTTTTTGCCTTACAAAACTTTTACACGAACATCCCAACATGAAGATAATTGTTTTGAAAGAGGTTGAAAAATTACTTTTTCGTTCAAACATTTCTCCAAGAGCTCAATACTTTGCTATTTGCTTGTTGACTCAATTTTTGCTGTCTAAAGAAGATACTCAAGTAGCAACAACTCTTATCGATGTATACTTTGCCTTTTTCAAGGCATGCTTGAAGAAAGGAGAGCCCGATAGTAGAATGATGGCTGCTATATTAGCTGGTGTAAATAGAGCTTATCCATTTGCAGATATAAATTCTATAAAACTGAATGAACATATAGATTCTGTTTACAAAGTAGTACATATTGGTTCATTTAATGTATCATTAAATGCTTTAAGTTTATTATTTCAAGTAAGTTTATGTAAAATATATTAAACAAAAGATGATATAATTCACAATTAATATATTTAATCTCAATAATTATTTAAAATTTTTCATTTCAGGTTGTTGGAAAAGATCCAAAACAAGCAGATAGATTTTATGCAGCTTTTTATAGAAAACTACTTGATCCTCAAATTGGAACTGCAAATAAAAGAGCAGTGTTTTTAAATTTACTGTACAGAGTTTTGCGCAAAGATGAAAGTATTTTGCGTTTACATGCTTTCATTAAGAGAGTTCTCCAAGCCTCTGTTTATTTTCCAGCCAATATGGCTTGCGCCACTCTGTACGTCATATCCCAAGTTCTAAATTCAAGAAAATTTGCAAATAAAATTTTAACTAGATCT
The DNA here is from genome assembly GCA_900480045.1 of Eurytoma adleriae. Taxonomy (NCBI): domain Eukaryota; kingdom Metazoa; phylum Arthropoda; class Insecta; order Hymenoptera; family Eurytomidae; genus Eurytoma; species Eurytoma adleriae. Next base: position 33,271 of record UXGC01000810.1, on the reverse strand, counting down.
GTCTCAGTAGTTAAAGAAAATATTGAAATAGATTTAGATAAATCAGAAGAAAAGCCAAGAGAAAAGACAGAACCAAAAAAGAAAAAAGAAAATACAATTTTATTGTCAAATGTGATATCGGAAATGCCTGCAGATAAAACAGACAATGTAAAAATTGAAAATGTAGAAATTAAGCCAGAATTTAAAGCCAAACATTATGATCCGTTCAGTCGAAATCCATTGCATTCTGGAGCAAACTTGAGTGTTTACTCCGAATTAGCCGCTCTCTCAAATCACTTTCATCCAAGTGTTGCTTTATTTGCAAATACAATTCTAGAGGGTAAGTTAAAATTAAATTTAAAAATTCTATATCTAAAGTAGCAAATTTTAAATAATTTTGCATTGTAGGAAAGGCTATAGAATACACAGGGGACCCTCTTGAAGATTTGAGTTTAATTCGTTTCTTAGACCGGTATGTCTTCAAAAATCCAAAAAGACTGGAAAGTAAAAAGGTCGTTAAGAAAAACGATCCTCTTGCTCAGAGAACAGCTTATATACCAAAAGGAATTCGCTCGATACCAGTTGATAGCATGGCATATCTTAATGAACGAGAAGAGCGAATTCCCGTTGATGAGCGGTTCCTCCATCAATATCTAAACAAACGTAAAGAATACAAAGGTGTTAAAGAAGTGGATGACGAAGACGATAATGAGAGTGTCAACAGCGAAGATTTCAATGCCATGTTAGATCAGTTGAGTAAAGGTAAAGATGTCGAAGAATTAGATATAGCTGCAGATTTTAATGCTGCACCGCGAAAATCAAAAAGTAAGTACAATAATTTTTTATTTAAACATACCGTGTTAAATTTTACTTTAATATAAACCATATTTAAATTTTGTAGAAGGTAAAAATGAAGAGGAGGATGATGACGATGAAGACGAAGATGGCGATGTAGGTAGTGATGAAGAAGATGATGACGCATTTGAAGGCGAAGATGAAGTTGAAGGTAGCGACCTGGAAGGTGAATTCGATGACGATGATGGAGATCTTGAAGATTTAGATGATTTGGACTTAGACAATTTATATGATGACTTAAGTGACATGGAATTTGGCGAAGATGATGATGATGATGGTGATGAAGAGATTGAGGAAACGTCAAAGAAACGTAAAAACAAAGTGAATGGAACGCAAAATAAAAAGCACAAAGGTTTAGACGATAATACGTTTGTATCAGCTGAAGAGTTTGCGGAAATGTTGGAAAATCAGGGTCGTTCGAAATTCAAACACGGAGCTAGTCGTTCGTTCAGCGACAGAGACGGAGCAAGCGCTAAGCAATTGGATTGGGAAACCGAAAGGAATCAACGGATATCTGGCTTCCGTGGCGGAAAAAAAGGAAAGAACTTGAACTTCAAAAACAAGAAAAACTTTAGCAAACAACAAAAACCAATGAAACGAAAAAAGAAATAATTTTTTTACTGTTAAATATATTTTTTGTAATATAGTTTAATAAAAAAAAATCAAAATTGTGTAAAAATGACTTCAAATATTCAGTGTTTATACTTTTTATTTATTTCTAATGATCTATAAAAAAAATAAGAAATTTTATATTTTATGCTTAATGTTATATTCATACATTCAAAAATTTTTTGTTGAATTTTTTTTAAAAAAAATGTTATCATAATTAATATAACGTACAAACAATCTAAACAAGTGTAAAACTAAGTGAAAAAGCAAGCTGAAAAAGATGCGTCTTTGACACAGGTATAGATATAGCGACGAGACTCTTAAGAAGTACTATTGTTCATTTTACAGTGCTGTGCATTATACAATCGAGATTTTCATAATAGTAAAGCCAACAAGCTCTTATAGTCGAAGTTTTTTTTTCTGCAACATATTTCACAGTTACATATATTCTTTCATGAGTTTTTATCGCAGTCACAACTTACAAAATTAAAATACTTTTATGCACCGTGAATATTCATCCCGTAAATGATGATTTTTCATTTGCAGGTCACAAAATCGTTTCACTAAATATCATTATTCACATTTTGTAACTACATTAAACACTATTAAATATTAAGATTTATCCACAAAATTACCTGAATAATGGGAAAACTTTCATGCCTTTAAGCTTTTATATCAATGTAGTTTGATAAAATAATTTTCAAAGTGAATAAAGATATTTAGAGGAATTAGTAAGTGATCTGAATGAAAAATTTTACATGGAATACATTTATTCATGTAGAATAGCATAAAAAAATATTTGGTCAGTGGCACAGTAAGTTATGTTAATTATAAAAGAAAAAATAGTATGTACGCATAAATACAATCTCTTAAAATGTGACAATTTGAAGAAGACTGTATAATCCACATGGTTTATCGGGCTACTCGGGATCTGGTTTTGATGATCCTTCTTCATCGTGGCTTGGACTGTGCCACGTTAGTCTCTCTTCGTAGAAACGAATCACAATTTGTGGACATTTCTCGTTTGCTATTCGGGCGGGTACTAAATCCGCGTCGTCAGTGCCTTTCCACTTCATCAGGAACATAAGTTCACCACTCGAATCAGTAGCACCAATAATTCGTTCGGGTTCTAAGTTCCTATCAAAGCCTAAAAAAGAACAAAACAATTAATTTGTAATTTTCACATGTATTTCTTTAGATTTTAACATAAATTCAACTTCAAAATGTGTTTTTTACAACAGAATTTTAAGATTAATTTCTATTTATAACTAAAAAACACATTTAATTACATACCTTCAGCTTTCTTTTCTTCAGCCACTTTTTTCTTAGCTTGTGTCGGAGTAGGTGTGCTCGAACTCTTTCGCTTCTTCTGTTCCTTCTCTTCGCTTCTCTTGCTTGCGGCAGCTGCCTCTTTTTTCTTCCTTTGTTCTTCGAACTGAGCGATCAAATCTGGACAATCGAGATTCTCCTCTGGCTCCCATGTGTTCTCATCGTTTGTGTATCCCTTCCACTTCAAGAAATACTCGACCTGCAGAAATTCACAATGAATTATTTCAAAATCACAAAAGTATAAAGGTTAGAATACCGCTCACAAGTGCAAACACCAAGCCATTTTTTTCTCTGCCCGACGCCGCGAAGCGGTTAGACGCTTAAAAACCACTAGATCAACAGTAAAGTTTCTTACCTTTCCTTTAACGACTCTCCTATCGAGAACCTTCTCCACGCTGTACTCCTCCTCGGTTTCTCCCTCGGTCGACGGTGAGTCCTTAGTCTTGCTCATTGTACTCGGAATGATCCGCCGGTTCTAGATACCAGAATGCGATCGGAAGATCTGCAATAACCCAAGCAACGGGATGTGTGAGCGACAAATGATGAGCAGAAAAAAAAGAAGACAGCCAATAAATAAAGAGCCAAAAAGAAAAAAAAACTACGCGTCCAGTGCACGCGACTATTCGCGGAACTTGGGGATGCGAGGATGTCGGCGAAGCCTCCGCGTGGAGAGCGAGGCGAGTGCACGAAGAAAGAGCGGCGTCGCACGCGCGGGGAAGGACAATAGCGGGGGAAGTGAGAAAAAGCCCGCGCAACTCGCCTCCCGCTCTCGCCGCTTCATCCCGACCCTCGACTCCCGCACTTACCCACTTCACCTCGCTGGGAATATCGCGAGCCACGCGAAACGAAAAAGACGTTAATCCGAGAATCACGCGCCGGCCGCGAAAAAAGGCGCACGCCGCGAAATCCGAGTGCCGCGATGCCGCCAATGAGGTACGAGGTAAAATGGCGGGCAAAAAGGCCGCGGAGGCCGGTGTGTGTCCCGGCCGGCGCCTTCGGTGTCGTCCGGGAGTCGGGACTTACGCGCCGGGGGTAGACGAGCGAACGGAGCACCGGTACGCGGATAATCACAGAAAAAGAGGCGACTGCACTCACCTCGCGAAAGATGCGCAAAGCAGCTCGATCAGTGCGGGAGACACGAAGCGGGCCTCAGCTCCTGGTCCTGTGCCGTGGCGTCTCTGAAGTCTGAACTGCTGCGACGCGCCGGCGACGAAAGCGAATGTCGGTTTGCGCGCGCGACGCGCCAGGCACCCGCGCGCCACCTCGAATTTTTCGTCCCAGTGTTGCCATATGCCTAATGTCTGCCCCTTCCCCTAATCCCCTCCACCTCCATCAAATCTCCGTTGACTGCTATACACCGAGGCTACATATATAATGTGTGGATTCTGTAGTGTTGGCCGTTCACCCCTACCATCACTGCGGAGGCACCTCCCCTCGAACGCGATTTTTTTCGATTATTCAGAGGTCTGTATCCTGCGTGTGGGTTCGTCAGGGGAGATATTTGGACCCCTATAAGCTCTTATTTCGATTATTGAATATGTAGTACATGGTACATACATAGTTTTGTAGCTGTACGCATCTTTATTATTCTTTTTGATAACGCGATTTGCCTCCTTTGTTCATTGCTTGGGAGATAACGGTTATAGTGGTATCGGATTACAATTTAAAACAATTAGTAGCAACAATATAGAAGGATTAAAATCATTTCAACATCATTATTGACAGATTGATATTGTATCGAATATGTAAAATTTTTGAATACTTAAGATATTGCAAAATTGTAAAAATTTCAATTTATTAAGTTTATTGAACGAGACAAACTCATACATATATAAAATACATTTATTATACACGTCACTTACGTGCCATATTGTGCGCGGTTTTTTCTTATTTCCGCTTTAAATGCGCGCGCATATGGTTGCATGCGTTATTTTGTGGTCGCGCTTGCCGCGGTACCTGATGTAAACTCGGTTGTCGGTGGGTAATTTGCTGCAGTTTAAAATTATATACTTTTTCATAAAAACAATCATTACAATGATTAAATTAATTAAATTCATGGTTAATGATTAAATTTTTCTTTTTGTCGTTTAAATTTGTTTCATAAAACTCAGGATAATATAAAATATTTGTTGTAAATTCAATTATATGCATGCAGATATAAAAAACAGTAACGATAACATGTTAAAAATTTGTAAGGATGAACAGAAAGAGAGGTAAATGGGGGGAAAGAGATGATGGAGAGATAGGTACACCCTTCTTATAATTCACAATATGCAATTACATATAATAGACGATGCAAGCGCTTCGAAAGTACTATCTATAATACAATTTATATTATAAAATATATATATAATAATTATTATTTATTTTTATTAGCGCTATATATCTGTATTGCATCGACAGCTATTCAATTTATGTAATATATAGTTAACAATTAAGCTAAATCGCGGAAAGAAAAGTTTACATTATCATCAACGAAATGTTTTATCTTATAAGATAAGAACCCGCGAGAAGCATGTATAAACTACTACGTACGTACAAATGAGCTCAGTTAATGTTGCAGCGTTAACTCGCTAATATAGTACATATAAGAGGTAATTATTAATGGGCGAATTCTTGAGTGCATTAAATTAATGAATTTTTTAATAAACACTTCAAATTCAAAAATTTTAATTATTTTAAATGATAAATAAATATTTAAATCAAGGTGTCTTTCAGTTTGTCGCTTTTAATAAATAACGACACCGTCATGATTACCATTACCATTTTATGTACTATACAAATACAGCCAGAAAAATCATAAAATATAAAATCAAATATTAGTAGTGCATTACAATCATGAAAAAAATCATTTACGTTCACGCTCGAGTTTCGCTGTATAACTCTTAATATCTTTTTATTTATAATTTCTCTGCGCTGTTACAATATAATTTCATTTTTATTTTATAACATAACTTTTCAGGATTCAGCTACAAGATACAAACAAATATGGCCGAAATATTTTCCGGAAAAGTTTTTTTACTGGTGACCGGTGCTAGTCGCGGAATCGGGAAAACGATAGCTAAAAAATTTGCATCTCTATTGGAAGGTCAAAGTCATGTTTTATTACTGGCCAGAAATGCGGATAATCTAAAGAAGACAGCTGATGACTTGCCAAAAAATTTAGTAGCGAGTTATGAAAGTGTGGACTTCAGTGATTCGAGTACTGATCAATTGCGAGGTAAATTACTATAAATTATTATGTTAAAAAATTTGTGCAATAATTTTAGTCTCATTTTGATTACATTATAATGACATTATAATCAGGATCAACAAGATTTTAGATTAACTTACCAGCAAAAGAGCATATAATTGCTGAACTGCGCCTTTTATTTTAATTCATTGAAAGGTCCTTTTTCACTAACAGAATTGTTTAAAGTGTCAAAATAAAGCTGCATTTTTTAATTATAATAAATATAAATAAATTAAGATTGCATATAATTTAATATATTAATAAACAATTTTTTTGCTAATTCATATTTATTAAATCATATTTATTTAAAAGAATCACTTATTGAATTGAAGTGATTTTAATACAACTTTGTTTATCCTTAATATTTATATCTTCTTATAGAGATCTTGTTAAAAGGCTTAAAAGGTGAACAGGTGGAAAAATTCGACCAAGCAATCATTGTTCATAGTGCCGCTATGGCTAATATGTCGCAGCTGACAGTTACCATGACTGATTTTGACGAATGGAGAAAATGCTTCAATTTAAATACTTTTTCTCCGGCAGTCCTCAACGGCGTTTTTATGAGTATATTCAGCAGCAAAAATATTAAAAAGTACGTCATCAATATGAGCTCCTATTGGGGCTCAAAACCAGAGGCGTACGTCGGTTCCTATTGTACTGCTACAGCGGCTAAAAATATGTTTTTTAGGGTATGCGTCTTTTTTTAGTTTTCTTTAGAAATAAACATTTATTTGCTGCATTATTTATTTTTTTCTTACAGGTATTCGCTCAGGAAAATCCAGATGTTAGCGTCTTAAATTATTTGCCGGGAATCGTGGAAACTGATATGCTTTACGACGCTCTGAATGAGTCTAAAAACGAGGAATTAAAATCTAGACTCAAAGATTTAATAGAGAATAAAAAATTAGTTACTCCTGATCAAACGATCAGTTATTTAATCGAAGTACTAAGGAGTCAGAAGTATATTTCTGGTGATTACGTTGATTTTAAGGAAAAAAAGGCATGATTTTTTTTAATGAAAATATATGTTAAGTTTATATTAGACTATTTTTAATAAACAATTTATAGAAAACTACACTGTTCTTAATAAAAAAAATTACTAATCCAAATAATATAATAAATTCCTAAATAATTAGTTATCTTTAAAACAATACAAATTAATAAATAAAATTATAATTAATTCAAATAGTCATAATAACAAAAATAACAAAAAAACCTCGTAAATTTAAACATTCGCGGTGAATACTCCGCGATTGCATTCGATTGGCCGCATCGCTCGCCATGTTGTCCTTGAAAAAGAAAGAGACAAACCTACTAAAATAGCATTATAACAAGTGTCCGCCTACATGTGTGTGTACGCCGTGTGTATTTAGTTCAGCCTCGCGAACTTAACGAGCAGGTGTACTCCGCGAGAGGACGAGAGATCGGGGAAAAAAATTATCGTTCCCCACCAAGAGAGACATAAGAAAGTGCCGAGGTAACGCGATACGTATACAGCGGCGCGTAAGTAACATGAAGACGACGATCAGTGATCCGTGGTCAAACGTCGACTCGTGTGGGAACAGCGAAGGAGGGGCCGAGGACTCTCCCGAGGGCAACTGCTTCGAGGACTCATTCGTACTGTCAGCCTCGCGCACGGAGGACCCCGACAAATTGCCCGACTCCGAGCAGTACCTGGCCCGGCTCCGTAAGTCTCCTTTGGACCCATATACGCTAATTGTTTTGCTCCGAAATTCTCGCGCAAACGGAGCAGCCGTGTTGTTGCCGTATTGCGTCTAGAGGATCAATGCTCTTTAGTTTATCTCACGGTTTTCTTTTCTCATTAATTTGTTTTACTTATCTTTTGTTTATTTATCATTGTTTTTCATTAAAATAGTGGCATCCGTTATAACAATATTGGTACATATTTTTCTTCCTACAATAATCAGTTATCTACACGTTTCTGATATTGCTCATGAATTATACGGTAACACTAATAGGGTAATTAATTTAAAAAATTAATGACAAGAATTAAACAAATTTGTAATAAGAAATAATATATTATTTGCGTACAAGTTCTTGGGCCAATAATGTAAGATATATGTATAAAGATCGAGCATGGAATTTAAATAAAATGTTCAAGTACAAAATTTACATAAACTGCTTATATAATACATTTATGGAACTCATATGATGACTATATAAAAAGTCTAATAAAAATTTATTTAATTAGTTTTTATAAAATACTAAATATTAATAATAATTGCAGATTCAAGATTAAAAGCTTTAAAGGGAGGCAAATCTAAGCGTGACCTGATTAATTCTCTATCTGTTGTGAAAGAAGATTGCATCGCAAGATTAATTACTGCTGGAGAGAATCTAGAAACAGCTGAAGAACTTGAGCTTGCAGCAAATCCACTTATAAGGCACATTGCTCCTCACTTACAAGTAAGAAATTAAGTAAACTGTAAAATTAATTTTATACATTTTATTTATTCAACATTATTGTTAAATGTTTGTTTTTTTAGGCACTGACTGCTAGTGAATTAGTACACTTATTGAAAGCTGATGTATTGCAATCAGTAGTAAACGAACAGAATAATCAATCTTCAGAAAACGAAGACAGTGAGAGTAAATCAACAGATAGCCAGTCAGATATTCCGACATTAGATAGCAACGGATTGTAATTGAACGCACAACTATTAAAATGTTTTCTGGAAAAGTGTTTCTTTTAGTAACTGGAGCTAGTCAAGGAATCGGTAGAAAAATTGCTGAAGTACTTGGCTCATCTTTAGGAAGTGGCTCACAAATTTTATTATTGGCAAGAAATGCAGATAATTTAAAGGAAACTGCTAGTAAATTACCTAACACAGTTACTGTTAATTTTAAAAGTGTCGATTTAAGTACAGCTTCTGCTCAAGAACTTGAAGGTAACTTTTAAAACATTTATGTTAAATATGAGAATAAAACACATTAATATAAATCCCAGATTATATTTATATTGAATCTAATTCTAGGTATTATTGTTGAGTCTTTGGGTAGTAATGGTATAAAGCAATTCGATGAAGCAGTAATTGTACACAATGTGGGATCTGTTGGCGATGTTTCAAAATATACAATTGAAATGACTGATTTTGATGTTTGGCGAAAATATTACGATTTGAATGTGTTTTCTCCAGCTGTATTAAATGGTGTATTTATGAAATTATTTAGTGACAAAAATATTAAAAAGCATGTAATAAATATTACTTCTTTGTGTGGGATATCACCAATGAAATCAGTAGGATATTATTGTTCAGGAAAAGCAGCAAGAGAAATGATTTTCAAGGTGGGTAAAATTATAAATCATTCTTTATTATTTCAAATATTCTTTACTTTAACACTGTAAAAGTTTTTAATAAGTAAATAAAATAGCAGTTACTGCAATTTACAGCTACTTATTTACAATATATTAAATTTTATTAAAAAATAATATCAATTCTTCGTTGTCCTCGTTTAATTTATTAAATTTATTTACATTCTAATTTTATTTCACTTAGGTTTTTGCTGAAGAAAATCCCGACGTAAATGTTTTAAATTATTCACCTGGACCAGTAGAAACAGATATGCTAAAAACAATATCCAATACCGTTGGAGACAAGGATGTAAAATCTAATTTTCAAGAACTAATAAAAACTAAAAAAGCATTAACGACAGAGCAAACCGTAAATCGTTTTATGGAAGTACTTTCACAAAGAAAATACAAATCCGGCGATCATGTAGATTATTATGATGAAATATAAATAAAATATTGCTTTCTACTGAATTAAAATTAAATATTACATTTTCTTCAGTTAAAAAAATTATTAGCCTGTATCTTAATCATTTATATACATATATGCTATCACGGATGTGACGAACATGTGCGACAAATCACGCGAGAAAGAGCAAGTATAAGGATCCGATTACGATGCGCGATAGACAATTCGGTACGGCAAGTATGCAGTGCGATCGTTCGTGCAGTAGTTGAGCGACAGCTTTTGGTGCACGAGCTCCCGTTCGTTTACCATTGCGAATGGGGCAGTGCCTGTCATTCTTATCCTTATTAAATTATAATTAAAATAAAGTAATTTTTTATCAAGTTATGTTAGGAGTGCCTTCCTTACTCGTGGTTTTGATTCACCACCTAGTACGATCCCGAATTCCGCAGATGTCACGCTACTTGAAAATAGTTAAGATAGCGTCGCATTATACATACTCACGCAATGACAAAGGCGATCACAATCAGCGTGAAAATATTATCAAATCTTATATAAGACTAGTACCAGAAATCATTGAAATTTCAAAATAAATTTCAAGTTTAAACAAATAATAAAGTTCATTTAACAATAAATTTTATAATATCATTGCGTACTTTGCAGGTATTATGATCTTCGGCATGATTTACGCTTACAAACATTGTAAGCTAATTTCGCATTATTACAATGTTACAAATGAGATCCCACTTAGATCTCGTTTAATATTTTCACGCCGAAATAATTAAGAAATTTACTTATACATTACACATTATATCCTATACTTTCCTTAATAATCTACTTATATTTCATATTATTTCGATTTTACGAAATTGTATCAAGAATCTTCTAAAATATTATTTCATAACATAATATATCAAATTTACACATTATTAAAATGACTTACAAATATTGATCACAGAATTGTAAAAGCTTCAATGCTATAAAAATATTTTATATAAAATGATTGTGCTTAAAATTTTTTGTTTACCATGTCTTAAAGACAAGTAAAATTAAATTTTTGAAAATTACTACATATGATATGTAATATTCTTGTGAAATTAAAATAGCTACTTATGTAAACTAATTATAAGAGACTTTTTGAAATTAAAATAATATAAAAATAAAATATATACAAAATATATACAATTTCAATTCAATAAAATCAATATTAAAATAAAACTGGGCAGAAATTTTTTTAAATTTTTAAGAGTTTTGTGACTTAAATACGAAAAATTTTAAGGCACTTTATAAATACTTGTTAATTTGTCTCTGAGATAAATGGAATGTACTGAGTATCTTTTAATTTCCTCCATCGCATTTCGATAACTATTCCAAGTATTAAAATAACAATTGGTATAGCTGCTGAGACAAACCATACTGGACATGGGTATTGAATTTCGCCATTATGTAGTGAATGCATGTAAATATACAAATATAATGGTGTAGTAGCAAATGGAACTATCATTTCCATTATTGTTGTTAATGAAAAAGCTTTACCTAATTTTAACAATATAAAAATGTATGTTTTAAATAATGGTTACATTAACTATTTAAATTGTTATACATGAATGTTGAAAAAACTTACCAACATCTTTTTGAGGAACAGATTTTGATATAATAGCTCTAATAGCTGGAGTTGTAGCTGAACCAAACATTCCAATACTCGAAGAAAGATACATTTGCCATGGTTGTGTAACAAAGGCTTTGAAAAAGTTACCAGCACTAATTGACAGACATGCTATTACAATGATGACTATATCTGGGAAATCTGAAAATTCAAAGTCTTCAATACTTGTGCCAATCCTCAAAGTATCGACAAAATTTGTACAAACATAATTTAATACTTACTTAAACAGGATCTAACTAATTTGATAAGGAATAACATTCCAGCTATAGCAATTAAAAGATGAATTCCTGAATAGATAGAATACTTTGAAACATCCCAGCCTAATTTTGAGCTGGTAAATAGAAAACCAACTGATCCATTTCCTTCCATTACAACAACATGTAGAGCAATAGCTGAGATGCAGCACCAAACTAAACATCTATCAAAACCTTCTCTTTTCTTGCTAACTGCATGAATCAATTCTTTGACTAATGAAAAATCAAAAATACTCTTGAATGATCGCTGAAAAATAATAAATTATATTTAGTAGCTTTATTTAATATTTAATTAATAATAAAAAAATGATACTTCAATTAATTAACTAATTAATTATCATTAATTTTAATTAAATTATTTGAAGTTTCATGGAGATAAACTCATCAGATACATTTTTGGAAGTTTTCTATTTAAATTAATTAAATCTTGAAACAGTGTTACTTCTGATAATTTTTAACTTTTATAATAATTAAATTTTAAATAGATAAAACAAACCTCATTTTCATTTGTAATAGTTTCTTTTACAGCAAAAATAGCATGAAGTACGGCAAAAAAGCATATCCCTCCTGATAGTGAAAATAGTATTGTATATCCAAATTTTTTAAACACAACAGGACCAATCAATATTCCTAAAAGAAGTCCAGTAAACATTGTTGTTTCTATACAGGCCAAATGCCATGTTCTGCTCTCTTTATCAGTTATATCAGAGATGTAACAAAAGAATGTTAATAAAATAGCAGGAAGTCCACCCAAGAGGCTCTTCGGTATACTTGGTAATAAAAACCAATAAGGACTAATGTCAATTGTGCTGAGTATAGCCATTAAGATGTAGTATAAAAATAAACCTAAAAAATACATTTATACAAAATTGCAATATTGAGGGGATTTTTAATTACATAAGAATGGAATTACTGCATCAAATTAAATACCTGTAAAAGGAACAACAAGAAGAGGTTTTCTGCCATTTTTATCACTCCAAGGACCAAGAAAGAGGGACAATATAGTCGGAAAGATTACTTCGATGCAAGAGCTTAATACAAAAAAAAGACCGGTATGTGGTTGCACTAATTTCTCTATTCGCATAGCCTCCTTACTACTACTATTCTCGTGTAAAATGTTGCATTCACTGACATTAAAACCTGCTATTGTTTTGCACGTCTGGAAAACGACAAGGTCAGTCATAACGTTATCTGTAAAAAAGAAACAGCAATTAGTCTCGAAAGAAAAAAAAAACTCCTTAGTCATAAAAAAATGGAGTATTTAAAGACTCACCTGACAAGGAGTACGAAAATATCAAAGCAAACGCCAAAGGCTCCATAGCAGCGAACCGCCTCCATCCTGTAATAGACGCAGTGCTCATCGTGAAGCCGCGACGCCCTTTAGGCTCGCAATGTAACTTTAAATACTAAACAAGTGCATCTGCAAGTGTGTCACAAAGGCAGCGAGGGGTTCGAACCTGGCGATTTGGAGCCGAGCGCGAGGAACATCGGAGCTCAGCGCGGGCCGCGAGCCCAGGGTCGTATGAAAAGTGACGGGCGGCGCTCCGTCACTCCCGCGGCATCACGTCGAAATCGCCGCCGCTGCATTCGCCGAGTGACTTTCTGCAGGCCATAATTGCGTTGCGGCTATACTCGCGCGCCTCTTTGTGCTCGGCTTCTTGCGTCACTCCGGTCCCGCCGGGCTCCTCTGTGCCCGTACACTGGGCCGCGCGCAGCAACAAGCGATTATTTGTTGTCGGTCCGCCCCTCTCCTCCCGAATCTACGATGCACGTGTGCGGAGCGATTAGATAGTTATCGGGACTTACGGGAGTCGGACGGTGATTATTTTAGCCGCGGCGTTTTCCTCCGATTTTTTATCGCGACGGCAAGTTGATCATCAGCTGCTATCGGTCTGTTTTGTTTTTGCGAGTAAATATATCTTGCATTTTGCAGCTGCCAGGTGGTCTGTTTTTTATGTGCATTTGCGCGAAGTTGCTTGGTGATTTAAAAAAAAAAAAACAATGTGCGCGCACACGCACACGTGACGCACCGCACGCACGCGCAACGTCATGCTGCCATACCTAGCAGAAGCTTCGTCAAAAGTCATAATATAAGGAAACCGATGTATTTCGCTGAAAGTTGAATGATGTACTTGCATATTTATTAGGTATTCTAATTTTTAATTGGGTCAACGAAAAGGTCAATCGAATGAGACACTGTAGCCGGTTGTTTTACAAATATTTTAAATACCACAAGTGGATTTCAAATCAAGTACTTTATATTGACTTCTAAGCTAATATTATGGTTAGGCTTAATTTTAAAATTTCATTGATCAATAAATAATCTACTTTTGTGAATAAAATTATATATTTTCGTTTCACTCTAATATTCATTTTTGCTGAATAGAGATTGTAAATAATGAAAATAGTTAACCGACGATGCAATTTGCACGACAAACTGCTTGTTCTTAGAATTCTTTAATAATACTGTAAAATAATTATGATTGCTTCTTTTGAAGTATTCTATATAAATTGATCATTATGTTGTTTTGTCAGAGTATAGCTCTCAAAGCTCAAGAAAGAAAAAAATTCTTTATCGTATATTCAAACTTACTTTTATGTTTCTGCAAATAATATGAAAAGGCAGTTACTTTAATGTGTCATTAATTGTTATCTTCAATAAACTGACTTGTTAAAACAATCGTTTTTTATGTTATTTGAAAAAATGTTTATATCTTGCAACTTTTAACAAATCTTGATAAAGTGATACCGCAAAGTTAAAATATAAATTATCTTTCCGCAAACTGAATAAAAATAATTTTTTTTTAAATATTTTTTTGTGGAATTTTGTACCATCGATTCTATTGACTCTTAATTGCCTTTATCATATTGTACTTTTGTATTATCACAATCAGTATATCCAACATATCAATCACTATAGAAATATGACTGATAAATACATATTTCAATTTTCAGATTCCAAATGTACTTTTTAACATGACATCATCAGAAAATGATGGTCGTCCTCCTACTCCATCAGAAAAAGATTGTTGTGGAAACGGCTGCAACCCTTGTATTTTTGATATTCACAAGAAATTACTTGAAGAGTGGGAAAAGAACAAATTAAATAGGCTAAATTTACTTACTGATAAGAATTATTTATCAGTTATTAGATACAATAGATTTATTGTTAAAGATATAGAAAAGGCATCAAAAGACTGCATTTTAATTCAACTTTATATTGGTTCAGGTAATCAGAAACTGTATTATCTTTTGATAATATACTTTAATTCAAATTTAATTGGCATCCTATCTCAAAAATTTTAATTGCAGGTAATAAAAATGACATTCTTAGTTTGAATCCAGCACAGCATATTATAATGAAGCTAGTGTCTGTATCAAAACCCTATACCCCTATTTCTTGGAACCATCAAAGTATAAAACTTCTAATCAAACTTTATCCTAATGGAAAAGCATCTTCTTCTATAAAACAATTAAAAGTAGATGATGAAGTTTTTATTAGAGGACCATATGGAGACTTTAAATATTTAAGAAATAGGTAGCAATTTTTTTTAGTATATTAATAGAAAAGTTTATAATATTTAGTATTAATTTTAAACAAATTTTGTGTAGTTACGCTCACATTCTTATGTTCAGTATTGGATCTGGAATTGCTGCTGTTTATCCGTTAGCAGATTCTATAGTAAAGGATGAATTAGAAGAATCCAGAATATATATGATGTTAGGATTTCAATCAACTGAACATGTGCCATTACAAAGAGAACTAAGGCTTCTATCAGATTATTGGAATTTTGAATGTACATTATATTTATCACAAAAAAGTATGTTCTTTTTAAAATATTCTCTTAAAGAAAAATTCGTTTAAAATGATGAATTGCAATTTTTTCAGATTCTGTGGATATTACTGGTTTAAGAATTGTAAATAGTCGTCTTAATGAAAAAATAATCATTGAAAATTTAGACTCATATTCATCTGAGTCGACTTTAGTTTTGACTTGCGGTACTCCAGCATTTAATGACAAACTGGAAAAAATCGTGAATCAGAAAAATTTTTTACATTATCATGTATTTAGGTGACACTTGAATAAATATTTTTTTACTTGTTATATGCACGTAAGATTTATAAAAAGATTTTAATCACTAAATTCATAATTACAAGATTATAAAAAGTAATACAAAAGAATATCTTTGATAATGATTTTATAAAAGACTTCAATGTTAATAATAATAATACTATAATAATAGAAGAGTTTACTTCTTCGTTAGAAGAATTTACTTCTTCGATACTTAAAATAATTATAGTTGCTACATTATAGCTACTACAATAAATATATTTATAACTAACATTTCAATGTTTTTCACGCAACTTTAAATTATTTTTATGTAAAAGCTAAGGATGATAATGATCTTAATAGGAATAGAAATTGAGCAAAAGTTAATACAAAACGAATAAAAATGAAAAAGTTAGATGGACCTATGCGTTCGATTCGTGGATACTGTGATTAAGTTTTAATTTTTTCCATCTTCTCTCGACGACGAACGCTAGTACTACTATTACCACACACAAGCCAGCTGGTAAAAACCATACTGGACAGGGATACGTTTTCATGAAATTCGTGTGCAGTAAAACAAACAACGGATTTGTAACAAAAGGTCCAAGTTTTTCCATTGTTGTTGTAACTGCAAATGCTTTACCTATATAAAAAATTAATCGAATTCAGCAAATAATAAACCAAAGAACGCTAAACAATTTCTTATTGGTAAAAAAACTTTTAATTTTATCAAATGTTAAACTTACTTATTTTCTAATTAAAGAGTTAGAAAATAAAAAATGCGAGTACAAATAACACAGTTAAGTTTTATTGAATGGAGCAGCTTTTTGGAACAGATGTATAAATGAAAGATTTAAATTTCGAGATACTATTGAAATACTATAGTACAGTGTTAAATCAAATTTGAAATATCAGATTTACTAGTTGACACTATGCTAATTTTAAAATAAATTAATTAAATTTCGATACGAATTTTAACCGTGAAAATTGCTGATAAATCGTATACTCACCGACATCCTGTTGAGAAACAGTTTTTGAAATTATACTGCGAACCAAAGAAGCTGGAGCCAAACTGAAGATTCCTACAGCGGCCGATAGGTACACGTGCCAAGCCTGGCGCGCAAAAGCTTTCGTGAGCGCATTTCCACAGTTCGACAAGCTTGCAATCATGATGGTATAAGTTTCGGGTAGTCCTGTAAATAAATTGTTTCATATCATGTATATGAGAGAATTTCTTATAGATAATCTAAAAGTATGGTTAAATATATTTTTGTGAAAATCGACATTTTACAAATTTTTCTTTTAAAGCTTTTTTCGTGCAACTCAGACTCTTGTTTGGGAAAAAAATCTTTGTGTAAACTTACTCAAAAGTGGCGCAATAACTTTGATGAGTAACATCATTCCGGACATAGTTATTACCAGTTGAACAACGTAGTAGGTAGAAAAATCTAAAATGCTCCAGCCGAATCTTTTGGAGTAGAGGTACAAAATATTCGCGGTTCCTTGCATCATGTCATCGTGCAAAGCGATGATAACGAGGCAGCACCATACCAAGCATCGGTCAAATCCGCTCCTTTTCTTCGTCACAGTTTTCAATAAGTCTCTGATCAGTGTGGGATCAAATACGCTTCTCAACGATCGCTAAAAAAAATTTTTTAATTTTACATAAGAAAGTTTAAAAAGTATATTATGTGTAAATAAGTGGAATTTTCAATTCATTCAATTAGTATGCCTATTTTTTAACGTTTCGCAAAAATTTTTCGCTTAATGTAAATTATTGCGTATTAAATAACAAATAACTAATTTCACGTGTGTAGTTTTTGTATATTATGAATGTAATAACTAAATAGAAAAATTTGATTTTACATTTAAATTCTACAAGAAGGTGAAAAGTTAATGTCAAATTAATTGAAGAAAATTTTAATAAGTCAAAGTAAAGGAGCAATTTTTGTTATATAGTACGTACAAGACATCTATACTATACTAAAGGACACAGTAATTTTCACTAAACCATTTTTCTCCGTATTCGTTTTAACAAAAACACTAAAACAGTAAAAATTATCTCAAAAACATGAAAGTGACATAAATTGGTAAGTCGGGAAGTCGGTTATAGATAAAACGACCAACCATTGCAATATTCGGCATTAATAGCAAAAAAATTGACTTACTCCCGTGCCATTGTAAATAGTCTCTCTGAGTAGGAAGTAGGAGTAAAGTAAGCCCAACAGACAGCTTGCCGCTGAAGCGGCAAAAACCGTGCAGTAGCCGAACGTTTTGAAAATCGCCGGACTTACGAGTAGACCAACGAGTTGTCCACCGAACAACACAAAGTCTAAGAAGCCCAAGCGCCAGACTCGGCTTTTGCTGTCCGATACATCAGCGACGTAGCAAAAGCAAGTCAGCAAAATCGCCGGAAAGCCGCCCATGATTGCGGAGATCGTCGACGGCACCAGGAACCAGTAAGGGTCCAGGTCGAACCGACTTAAGATCGAGTAGCCAGAGTAATATACAATGGAACCTGCGAAGAAATTGCAAAGTTAAAAATCGCTTTTTTACTTGGTCATTGATAATATGAATATCGAATTTCACGCGCGTCATCCTACTGAGATAAGCACTATTATTTTATAAAGCGCGTAATCCATTTTCTCTAATATGTCTCCTTGTATAACTTGCATAACATGCATAGAATATAAAATTTTTTTGAAAATAGCAGAAAACTGATCAGTTAAGTACTTAATTATCTCTGTACAACTTTACCGTATTTATGGACATATTTACAGAATAAGAGAAAATAATTGAATTTGCTAGCTACATTCTATGTGCTTATCAGGAGTTTAAAATGCCGACGATTCAATTATGTTATTTTTAGAGCTATTTTCTGAGAAATTATTCATCGATAAATAATCGATTATAATGGAGCAAGCAAAAAAAGTAACATAAAAATTTTATCTGAGGCGTTAGTATAATACGTGTTTTAAACAAATGTTTAGATTTATAACTGCATGAACCAAATCTTAAATAGCTTTATGTTTATTTTTCGATAAAGAAAACGTCAAAACTGAATGATTTTTCGATACAATTCAAAACAATCATTTTCGCCAATAAATCACGAAGAAATCATTATAATTGTTACTAAAACATACGCACCTATAAATGGAAATGTTAAAAGCGGTTTCCTGCCATTTGTGTCGCTCCATGGACCCAGAAAGAGTATCAGCAGCGTAGGAAATAGGGTTTCAATCGATGTCTTCAATACGAGCACCGTAGCAACCTGTGGTTGAATAATCTCCTGCAAGCTCTTGGCAGCGTCGCTGCTACTGTTCTCGTAAAGAATGGTGCATTCGCTTTTGTTCTCCGCCATTATTTGCACACATTTTTTGTAGACAATAGCGTCAGTTATTACGCTTTCTGAAAATCAAAATTGAAAACAATCAATAACTAACTATAAAAACTGAATTATCATAATCTACGCTATTGTTAAAAATTAATTAGCAATATATATTTCAATGATTATTTTTATAGTTAAATAAAATGCATTCTAAAAAAATACGCACATTGAAATACATACAGTTTTATAATATGTAAATCAAACTATATAAAAACAATTATGTACAGATAACAATTCTATTAATAAGAAACAAATAGGTTCTTGATAACATATACGGCGTATCATTCGATAAATCACATAAGAGTATTTAAATTTAAAAGTATTTCGCGCGCACATACGCGTAAGCAATAATAAATTTTACCTGACAATGCAAAAGAAAACAGTATGAAAAACGGCACTGGTTCTATGAAGCTCAGTCGCCTCCACGATGGAACAGGTGGATCCATATTTCAATCGATTTACTGATTATTCTTTAAACAGCTAAGAAAAAAGCACGTGAGCGTAGATAACAACTGTTCGGTTGATAAGAAACTCGCTGCTATATAAAATTAGCGAGCGAATTGCTAAAAAGGTTTTAAATTCACTTTCAGCGGACTGACGTTCACATTCTTGCGCTACACTTCACTAATAAAACTGTTCGAAACGATTTCAAGACTACGACCACTAATCAAACGACGATCTGTTTTTTAGTTTCCCCTTCGATGCTGTTCTCTGTACTCGTGTTCGACGTCGTTGTGGCATAGAACTGATAATTAATAAGTGTTCTTGGAAATATATTTTAGAGATGGTAATAATCCATTAATTTTTCTATATTCTTTTTAAAGAAATGGACAGTTGCTCATTTGATTCGAGTAGTGTGAATTTCTTAGGCTTGGGAAGTACAAAATGATACCACAGCTTTGTATTTGTAAATATATTGAATTCTTATGATAAAAGCATTTAACTATTACTCATAATGTATTAGGAGCGGTAATACATGGCAGTATGTCAATTTTTCTATATTCTACATTTCAGACATTTTGTCAGTATTTACAAAATTGGAAAAGTCACTTTAAATCAATAAAAGTTTCTTTTGTGATCTTACAATTTTCGCAAGTTTTCTTTAATTTAATCAATGCATATTCATTTTGATGATTTGTTTTTAAATTTAAACGCAGAATTCTATACTTTAATCTACATAAAATTGAACTATTTAAAACAAATAGACTAAAAAATTATATTTTCATAGCTTACAATATGATTGACGATTTTTCATTTTATAAATTATAATTTTTTTCGAATTTTCGATTAATTTATACAGAATTAATTAAGAAAATCATTTGCTAAGATGAACAAAACTTATAAATCAATTTTTAAATTATACGGTATGTATAAATTTGAACTAAAAGCAGAAAAATTAAAAAATAAAAAGTACCGTTTTTAATTAATACTGGCAAAATTTATTTTAACTCAAAATTCAGATTTATTTACTAACAAAATATTTTATATTTTTTATGGAAACACCATTTTTAATTAATTTTTGAATTGATTCAATTCACTTAAATTACTTCTATTTACAATATAGTCAATAAATTATATTATCAAAATAAATATTAATCCTCCTGAGCGATAAACCAAACTCAAAATTCACCTGCTTAACGCATGTAGGTTTTCTATTTTTAAAATTAAATAAATTTATTACCCCGTATATTCCATAATATAAGTTAATTTGAAGGAACATTGCAAGATACTTCTTCATTGCAATTAGGACAAGGTCCAAAAATTTTATTA
Organism: Eurytoma adleriae; assembly: GCA_900480045.1. Taxonomy (NCBI): domain Eukaryota; kingdom Metazoa; phylum Arthropoda; class Insecta; order Hymenoptera; family Eurytomidae; genus Eurytoma; species Eurytoma adleriae. The sequence goes on along the minus strand of UXGC01000810.1, from coordinate 12,421 downwards.
AAAACTATTTTATTTGTAGCTAATTCTTGTAACCACTGGAAATTTTATCAAAATATTTATTATGTTATATTCAAATTTAATCAATAATAAAGGTTGTGTGCAGATATATACCTGGAATAAACAAGCAGAATGAAATTGTCTCCTACATTTTTGATTGTTACAAATTTCATCTGGCAATTCACCACTATCTAATTCCATTGAAAAACAAATGCAACACTCATTATCTCCAACCATTCCATCCTCTTCTTCAGGTTTTTGAACAAGTGGAGCTTGCGGAAATTCATCAATATTCAATAACATAAGAAGATTTTCATATACACTACATTCTAAATCCCACTTCTGTAATAAATAAAAATTTGATAAATTGATTGAAAATGAAACTGTTAGAAAACATATCGTAGCTTAATTAAAACTTACATCAAGAACATCTTCGTCTTGTATCACAGCTCTGTATTTTTCTACTTCTCGTTTTGCTCCAAGAAATTTTATTTTTGGATATCCACTTGGATCCAAAGGATTGAGTGTTATTAAAAAAGAAAGTGATGGCGAAAGATAGATTCTACGATAGAGGTGATATGGTTTTGGAGCTGCAGGATCTGTTACCCAGCAATTGCTGTAACAAAGAATAAAATACAAATAAAATGAAGTATAAAGTGTTTTCTTTACTTATTAATAACAAGTAGTGTTATTGTAGTCAAAGCATTTAAAATTATGCAAATTACTTGTCGATTTTTCGAAGTTGATCCCAGACATCTGTTAGCATATTAACCTGTTTTTGAAATATATTTCTTATTTCTTTTAAAGAAAGAGACTTTTTTTCACTTATAGCGAAATCTGACATTTCGGGTAAATCTGAAGAAAGTATTCTCCAAGAATTTTGACCATTATAATTTAAACTAGCTTGAACTATCATAGAAATATCATTCATAGTCAATTTTATTGCACTAAGATCATTTGTGGATGAAAACTCTACTTCCTGTAAAATATATAAAAAATTAAAATTTATTCATTCAACATTAAAATAAAAAAATTCAAATATTACCGAGTTATCTGACAAAACATTTTCAAGTTCTCTTAATAATTTATTTCTAAAATTTGTTTCAGTGGGAGCACTGAATGCATCATTTTCTTGATTGTTATTTATTAATTTTTCCTAAAAATTATTTCTTTTGTTAAAAAAAAATTTTAATAAATATGAAATAACTGCAAAATTAATTACTTACAACAATTGATGTTAATTCTTGAACAAAACAAGTTAATGTTTCTGATCGTTTAATGATAGAATCTACTTGTTTTTTAAATTTTGTGCCAAATAAGTATGCAATATTTGATCCAAAATAAACTTTTGTGTTATCCAATGCTGGATATGAAGGAACAACTAATTTCAGTTTCACTTTCACACTGCAATTTGAACTGCTATTGTTGACCGTTAATATACCTTTCCAAGTAGGTGGAGACTTTGTTAAAAGGACTAATTCAGGATATCTTTCTACCATTTCATCAAAATCATTCATAATCTGAAAATTCAAGTAAAAATACATGATAACTTGTGTAACATATACATATTCTATCAATTCATGCCACAATTATACTCACTGTACCTAAATAAAAATTGTTCACTTCAATAGGAAATCTGTACAATAATTTAATTAAATACAATGCATCATTTGCTACTGAATAAGGTAATTAAACAACTTTTTCTTGATCCCTCAAATCTTGATACCGGCACTGACGCACTGTAACAATGTAAACAAAAATCAGGAAAATATATCTTTAAAAGAAAAGTGGCCGCTAGATGTCGCGATTATCATATTTAAGGGGCTTAATAATAACTTTATTATTAAAATTGCATATTTAAAATTTAATATAGTAATGGTTGTAATCAAATGAATTAATTAATGCTTTTTTAAAATAAATATTTACAGTAATAATCAACTTATAGTGCTTTTACGTATGAACTAAAAAAAGTAAAGTATTGTTTATATATACGATAATAAATTTATTGAATAATTTTTAGAAAGTAAGTTTGTAGTAAACATTATCTTTTATATTTTCATTAAAGTATGTAATGAATCTTAAAAATTTTCAGTTAATTAAATCGATTTAAAAGATTAATTTTGTAGTCATGTACTTCGTAATCGTATAAATATTTAATTTAAAAAAAAAATAATATTCTTTATAAAACCAGACTAACTTAGTAAGTATAATTCATATAAACAACTAAACTATGAATAATCCCGTAAAGTGAGTAAAGTTTGAAAGAAAATAATTTTCCCGCCGTTCTGCAATCGAATTGTGCGCATGCGCGCGAGATACTTTTTCCATCTCTCTCAGATCTCCCTCCGTCTCTTTCACCCTGCAACTCCTCTTTTTTGTATTTGAAAACTGTCCCTTTCTCTAGCTCGGTTTCTCCTTAGCCGAAAATATATACAGATATACAAGCGGCGCGAGCCAGCTGTAAAGACGAACAGAATACAGAACAACACGCGAGCTCGATCTCGGTGCGAGCCCCGCTCGGTGCATACATTGCATTCTGTAGGCGACGGCGGGAGAGAGGGGAAGGCATACACGGCAGTAGGCTGCGTCGCATCAGGCTCGGCGCAAGTGGCGCTGGGGCGATCGCAGCTCGCGAGGCAGCCAGCCGCAGCGGCAGCCATATTTGTGCGAGGGGCCCTCGCGCCAAGTCAAACATGGCGTCGGCAGGCGACATTAATATGGCGTCCTCGGACATGATAGCCGAGGTCGAGATCCAGCCGGACATCCAGGAGGTCGAGATCGAGTCGATGCCCGTGGAGATACCCTGCGAGACCGTGGAGACGACGATAATCGACGACGAGGACGACGAGCTCGGCCACCACCACCAGCAGCACCACCACCACCACCAGGCCATGATCACCCTGCAGGCGCTGCCCGAGGCGGGACGCGAGGAGGAGATCATCCTGCAGACGCAGGAGGAGATCGTCGGGGCGGACCCGCTGAGCGTCTACGACCAGATCCCGGTGCCGGACCAGAACGACATTTACGTCGAGTCGAGCCCGGGGCCGTCGACGCGCGCCGCGCCCGCCGCCACCAAGAAGAAGGCGAGGAAGAGCGCGAGCTCGGCCGCCGCGCAGCCGGCCACCCAGCGGTTCAGGCCGACCGAGCACCCCATCTTCGCCGAGATGCCCGGCGAGACCAAGGCCAGAAAGTGGGAGCAGAAGCAGGTGCAGATCAAGACCCTCGAGGGCGAGTTCTCCGTGACTATGTGGGCCTCCGGCACCGACGATGGTGAGTCCTTTCTCTCGCTTTTTTCTCTCTCTCTCCGGATTATTATCGCGCGTGTCGCACGCGAGAAGCACAAAGGCGCGCGTCCGCCGAAACAGCTGTCGAGCCGCGGGGACGCGGAGCATCGGGGTGTCTTTTTTTGTGTTTTATCGTTTCGGAGCAGCGACGAGGAGTAGTGTCCGAGGCGCGAATAAAAGGAGCAAAGGGGGGTAATGCGGGGAAAAAAAGGAGGCGAGAGGCGCGTGCACGCACTTCCGGTTGGCATCGATCGGGCGGCGTCCCCCGCGTAGCGCACGAGGTGCCCGAGGTACGCGGCCCGGGCGGTCCACACCTTGACAGGCCGCTGTTTGTTTGTTTTGATTCCGCGTGCTCCGCGGGTGCAGCCGCCATGCAGGGGGGGCAGCCATGTTGCGAAGATGGCTTCGTCGGCCAGTGCCCGTCGACGTCGCCATGCTTCTCCGAGGCTCGACGTGTCATGGCGATAGCCCCGACAAAACGCGACTCGACCCTTTTACGCTAAGCGCCGCTCGCTCGCGGGCGGACGCAGCTTTCGTTTCTTTTTCTTTTTTTTTTTTTTAATTCTTATACGTTTTTGTTTGGTAGCTTTATTTACGTGCCTCTTACGAACTTTCTTCGATGTTTATTTTTCGTTTTGAAAGGGTCGAATTGTGTGGTCGATCTTCGAGAAGCTCAGCTGGTCTAGTGCAACGATGTCGATTTCTTTTTGTCTTGTAATTTTTTTTTTTGATTAACTGTACTTTTACACTTGCCTCGATGCATTTTTTTGTTAATTTATACAAATAATTTAATGTTGTGAATGCTATTCAAATGTTGCATTAGATATTCATTACTTATTTAAAGCTGTTATCCTTCGCACATCTATCCTTTCACTGTAGTTTATTTGCAGTTCACATTTTACCTAGTAACAAAGCAACTTGTTAAATTTATGTAAATAAATTAAGATAGCAATTCTAACGTTTCATTTAAATGTTTATTTACGAAGTTGATCAGTACTTTTCATTTTAAAATGTTTATTTTAATATATAATGGTCCTGTTTCTACAATTTTCTTTTTATTCTGTAAAAAAATAGAATCATTGAAATTCTTGTATAATTACCTTTAAAGCATTATCATGCTCCAAAATTTATATTTAACTGTAAAAATTAAAAATTTAATTAGTTTAAAAAACCACTGTAAAATAACTATCAATAAGATCATTTAAATTTTTTTTTAATTTTAACCTTTTCTACAATAAAGAGTTGAAGGAGAGATACTAGGTAAATAAGATTCATTAGGAGATAGTGTTATAAATATTTAAAAATAAATAATTTTTTATTAATGGAATTAAACAATTAAAATAACAAATTTTTATAGATATTTTTTCTTGTTTGATTTTAAACATATTATTGATCTAATCATCAAAATAAAAAGAAAGTCACTCAAGATATTTGATGTTATCTTATACAGTGAATAGGATTCTTAAGCTTAGTAAAACAATAGGTTTGAAAAAGATGAGACTGCGGTAGTATTTGTTTGGTTTGCTTTGTTTGTTGCTGTTAAAGGGAGTGTCCTATTAGCGTCTCATCTGGTGGATGTTCCAGATGAAGGCTCTAATCCTGAGCCTGATCCAGACTACACAGAATATATGACTGGTAAAACAGCAACAAAGTTGAATCACTCTGGCAGTTCAGTTTCCGATGGTATGCCAGGTTTGGATTTATCGGACCCCAAGCAATTGGCAGAATTTGCCAGACCTGGTCACAAACTGAAAGTTCGCAAACCACCCATTATTGACGGTGTTGAGCGAACAATTGCGTGCCCGCACAAAGGATGTACAAAGATGTTCCGGGACAATAGCGCTATGCGCAAGCACTTACATACTCATGGACCTAGGTATGTATTTGATTTATTGTTATAAATACTTTTAATACATGTTCAAGAAATTATTTTCAATTTTCATTGCAAAAATTTTCTATTTTCAGAGTTCATGTCTGTGCAGAATGTGGAAAAGCTTTTGTTGAAAGTTCCAAGTTGAAAAGGCATCAGTTAGTTCATACTGGAGAGAAACCTTTTCAATGTACTTTTGAAGGATGTGGAAAAAGATTTAGTTTGGACTTTAATCTAAGGACTCACGTCAGGATTCATACTGGTGATAGGCCTTATGTATGTCCTTTCGATGGTTGTAGCAAAAAGTTTGCCCAATCAACAAATTTGAAATCACATATATTAACACATGCAAAGGCCAAGTAAGTTTATTACCATTTTAACAATAGAGCTGCCAATTTAAATTAAATTTGTATATTCAAATTAAACAGCAGCTTAACAAGTACAAATTAATTATCGAATATCCATAATAATGATCTTTTCTGAAACTTTAGATCTCGAAACGCGATGGGCCGACAAGTACAACAGATCCAGTTGCAGCAGCCGCAATTTGTGCAAGTGGAGGTGGCTGATGTAGATAATCAACAGTTCATCGTTTACGCCGACTAGCCCCCCTCGCCGGCTGGATCTCCCTAACGTGCCCCATTATCAAATCTGGTAACATTTGATGATAAACCCAAACAGTGTACATATTTACAAACGATAGCGAGTGACTAAATAAGGACAGGAGAATACTAAACTAAAATTAATTATTACTTTATGATTCGTTAATTAAATCGGGTAATATACCTACGCTTAGGTACAAGATAAGAGAGGATGCAGCGAAAAATAGAGTAATGTAAGATTTGGAAAAAAAATTGAAACACTACGCGAATGACTAATAAACTTTTAAGCGAATTAAAAGTAAGTGAATAATTCATAAAAAGTTCAGTTTTAAAAATAGAATGACGAAAATGCACACGTAGATTGTTAGATGTGATAAATTTTTAAAGCTCAACTTTTTGTGATTCAAAGATCTATTATCTACTTACAGTGGCAGACCATTTTCGCGCATGACTATGTTTTCATGTCGAATTTTAAGATGTGTCCTAGTGCGTGGCTCGTTATTCACGACTGTATATATTTATAAGTAAAGTAAAATATTGTATACGGTATATTTTCGAGAGATTCAAATGAGAAGCATAGAAAATTTTTGTCTCCGCATCATTACACAGAGAAATGCTCACTGTATCACGCATACACATACGTAAAAACTAAGATCGTACAAGACTTTACGATTTTTCACGAAGTTGCTTAAATGACTTTTGAGCTCGCTGTCAATGAACGAAGTGATGATTTTACTTAGGTATATCAAGAGTACGAGGAAAACAATGTGAAAATCTCGATTGTGTATTGTTTTTGTAAGTTTTACAATTTGTATTCTTACAAGTTAAGGCATTCACTGAAATTATATTCTAAGGGATGTGCTAAGTTCATTTGTGTTTTTCAGAAATTTTGTTTATTTTACATTTTTTATTAGCTTACTATGAAACAATAAGACATGCATTAGAATGTTTGTATTACCAAAAAATGCTTGAAGCCATATTTTCCTAATGATTGTAAAAATCATTTGCGTCTAATGTAGATTTTATTCAAGTTCAAAGGAGAAAAGCGTGATTTATTATTGAATACATTAAATCGAAATTTGATAAATTCTGCAAGATACTTTATTAATGCTGGTCAATGATTTAAACATGCTTTCACACACAGAGCAATACCATGTTACGTCCGTTAAAATGAATAGTATAAGCTCGCAATTGTGACAGTTTTAAAGAAAAGTAAAATAAAAAAAAAGAAAGAAAATATTAAACAATTAACACAAACGAGTAATAAATTTACTTTTTAGTTTTTACTACGATTAATGAATATTCAGACAAATAATGTCTGGAACGTCATTAATTTTTCGACAATTTAAGACGACTATGCCCGTTTAAGAGCAGTAAATGTCTTGCAAAGAAAAAGTGGTTTTGTTAACGCGTCAAGGGAAGTTAATAAAAATAAAAAGAAAATTTGAGTATGTGGCAACTTGGCCTATTGTTATATCAATGCGGAATATTTCTAGAACTTCATAAATCGATGAAAGGACGCTTTTTATACATCGTCATAACTTTTTGTCATTTATATTTCTATTTATAAAATGTGAAATAATAATTATTAGTTCTCATATGGTTGCATTGCATTTATTACTTATCACTTATCCGCTACACATGAATCGGTAATTGAATTATAATAAGGATACCAGTATCAAAGATTTTTGCACTCTGTCCCAGTGTTGTTATATCATCCAATTAAGACGATTTTTAAGGTACAATGAAGAAAAGCAAATTGTCGCTTGAATGATTTATTATTTAGTATATTAAACATACTATGTCGAAACTGAATGGTAACATTAAGTTAGTCAATTTATATGAAGAAAACATGAAGGATGAAGTAAATACAAATATTCTATATTTTCGTGACTTTTTCTTTTGAAAACCCTAAAATGTTAATTTACTGAATATGCGATCGATGTGTTACGTAGAACAACTCATTTTAAATTAAAGTTTTATTAAAATAAAACTTCTCGAATTCATATTTGAAAAGAATATACTTTGTACTTGTACTTAAAATACTTAGAATATACTTGAACTTGTATGCACACGTACGTGAATGGCATTTAAATAAGAAAATTAATCGTACGTCATGATGATAAGCGACAAGTATCGATACTTATCAATGCCTAATTTCGGAGCATCCGAAAGCGAGCAATCGGTGATGATAATGTCCTTCTTGCATATGCGCAAATGAGTTCTGCTGGCGGACACGGTGTACTTGTGGCTATCGAACAGCCCGACAAACGGGACGCCGGGGAAGATCCGTTTCACGCTGCGCATGATCTTCCGAGCGCTGCCGTAGTCACTCTCGCAGGGCGCGGAGAGCAGTGCGCTGCAGAATTTTTTGAGCGTCACCCTCATCTTCAACTCGTGGAGTTGGCGCTCCACCTCGTCCCGCGGCAAGCGGAGGTCGACGCGAGCGGACCAGGAATCGACACCCGGTCCGGTGATCCTCAGCGCCACGATGATCTGCTCGTTGTGCCCCATACTCCCATAGCAGTTGGCCGTCGACAGCGTGCCACCAACTTCGCCGACCCATACAGTGTCTTCGTCGTTCTTCACTCTGCAATCAAAGATGGAATTGTGTGGAATTGTGTTAATTGTAACTAATTTATTTGGTTTTATATAGCATTCTACTCTAAATTTTTACTTATAGGACGCAGTTGAAATTTTGAAGCTTGTGAGATTTTCTATAAATATTTAAATATGTACTAACGATAAGTATACAAAAAAGAAATGTCTATAAGTGCGTAATTTCGAACAGTCTTTCAAACATTTATAAAAAAATTTTATAAAAATATATATTTTTACGTAATATGATTAATTCGTTTCTTTTAATAGAAACAATTGTGTAAAAATGTAAAAAATTATTATATATAAGAGTCTGTGAAAGGGGTAAAACTTCACAAGTGTTATTTACAAACACTCACTTTAAGATTACATATATTTACGCATATAATACACTTTTCTAGACTTTTAAATTTCCTCTGAGGATGTCAATGCTAAAAAATATTTGTAATTAACTGCAGATCTTTATCCTAACAAAAGGAGAGAAAAGTTAATTTCTAAGGGAATTCTCAAATTTTCATTCGTCTTGTATGCGCATAAAAAGAATCTTTTTCGTGCACGTATTATAAAAAAAATGAAATTGATTGAATTACCTGTTACGGAGCTCGTAAATGAGGGTAGCGGCGGCCGGCTGGAACGGCGCGGCGAACAGTAAGAGGGTTGACTTGGACGATTCGCAGGGGTCGTTCAAGCCGAGCTCGTCGGCGAGGCGATCGGCCACGCCGTTGACCAGCTCGGCGTTCCTGGAGTTTATGGCCGACTTGCAGACTACGCTGACGCGGGCCCGCTGCTCCACGCTCGGCAAAAAGAGTCCCAGAAGATCGCAGCCGTCTGTCTGTTGGGTCGCTGTACCCTCGAAGTCCACCTCCTCCGTCGTGAGGCACTCTTCCACCTTCAGTGCTATCACCTTGCTCGGCACATCCTTTTTTAAGTCTTCCAATACTGAAAGCCACCATATGTGTTTTATTTATCACGTATTAAGTAATTAAAAAATTAAATATAATTTTTGTGATTGTAATTGAAAGAAGACAAACTGAACTGTTTTTATTATTAAACTAAATAATTTTGTGCCTGCTTATAATTGATTTTTGTGTGTCGCGCGCAAATGCACAAGAAAAAGAGATTCTTGATGTTTAAAAGAATTCACAAGGAAATAAATATATTAAACACAATTTTTTAGTAATTTTTGTGTAAATTGTATAAAAAATACAAACATTTTTCAACTGCGTAAAATAGAAAAAAATAACACAGTATAGCGGTATAAGGAGAAAGATGATTCTAACTTTTTTACTTACATTTTTCTTTAATGTCACTCGTATTTTTCAACGCCAACGACTTTTCCAATTTCGAGTCGAAGATTAAAACTGACGCGTAGGGATTCACATCCAACATGCTGTCCAGGTTGACGAACTTGTAAGGTAAGCGCAACTGCTGGATGCAGAATGTTTTGTCTTCCTCATCCACTGTGTCGCATCGCGACCTGGAAAGAAACATTTTATAGTAATGGAACCAGATCAATTGGCTTTCACGCAAAACCTTATATTTTCAAAAGTTAGTGGTGCATCTCTTTTCAGATTATATGAGTGAAAAATAAAGTGAAAAATCTTTATTCTTTTTCAGAAAAAACTGAGTCACTCTGAAGTTCGAATGGCTCAGTTTTTACTCTAATCGAGTGGTTTTTCACTCCTTCATATTTTGAGAGTTGTGAATATAAAATGTATTTTTATAATTATAGGTACTTACTCGACCGCATTGGAACAAGCCATTGCAATCGTCTTGCACTTCGCACAATTTGAAAAGGACTGAATAACAGTCCCTGTATGTTTGTTACAAACAGAAGTGAGTTGTCGCAGTTGCTGCTCGATCGAAGGACCAAACGGTTATTGAATGTTGACGATTTATCGGTACTTTGTTACCTTAGGTGATGTGCGAATTTTCGACGGAGGGGGTAAGTTTGCCCCGGTCTGGGTAATTAATAATCCTCAACGACCTATGTACACTTGACTGAATTTAATTCTTGCAGAACGTAAGCTCATTAACCAATGGCATTGATAGATATTACTCGAAAAACCAATCAAAATGTCGACATTCAAACCATTTGGCAAGAATTAAATTCGGTCGATTGTACCTAAATCAGCACGTAGCAGTTATACTTTAGGTCAAGTGGGTTGAGATCCAAATGGGAGGTTCACATCCAATCCCTTGAGCCAATAAATCCAGGTAGGAAACAACTTTTTTATTGCATTTTTAATTACGTTTTTATTATGATTGGTTACATTTTTACGAATCTATCGATATAAAAAACTTAATTTTGAGATTTTTACAGGCACAAGTGTTTTAATGAGGGCAGCAGATATAGATACATCTTCTAACTTTGCTCATTAATAATTTTTATCACCTCTGCATTATCCAAAATGGATAAGTGATTTCCTTTAACAGTGTGAACTTCTACTTTGCCCGAAGTCACCTAAACAAAGTTTTAAGAGAAAATATTTGTAAATTTCTTATTGCTGTAATTACTATATAACATTTAAAGAATTTGACATAAAATGTTATCTATATATTTACCTTAGATAAACCATAGTCATTAGATCCTCCATGTATGTTTGGTGAAGTGGGCTTCAATAAAATGATAGATGCATTTATTGGCTCATTTTTAGAAACATCATAATTTTTTAGTGCTGCTATTCTCATATAAATGGCTGTTAATAAAAATTTCTGATTTTCTATAGACATGTCCAAAGATCCAGTTGATACTCGTGGCATGATTGCATCCAGTTTTTCGTCCCAGGATTTGCACTTCTTTAAATCAGCGATTAGCTGTAATAATTTTGTTTAAAATTAATATTGAAATTGATTTGGTTCTCGCAACACCGTATAATAGGCGTTTCATTTCTTGTATATTACCTCAGGTGTTCTGGGAAGCAAAGACGAATTCATCATACCCAATATTATCTTGTTTTCCAGCTCTTCTGTGGTTCCATGGAAGAATTCCTTTACAACTAGTTGACCGTGCTCCGGAGCTCCATCTATGAGAATCAATTGACCATCATTCATACCTTCTGCTTCCAACATTCTCATCAACTCAATAGCAATGCAGGCACCATAGGAATAACCCACTATTTTGCATTGTTGACGATTTTTATGTTTCTCCATCACATGCTAATAGAAAAAGAATAAAACATTTATGGAACATCAAATGATTTTTAAACAGTGAATCAAAAATTTAAGACGTTTACTGGTAAAAGGTTTCTGGCCATGTCGACGATCGATTTATTGACGTGTAAATCGAGTTGCAAACAGGTAACCGGTGCTCTTATATGTGGCGTCAAGTGCTCAAAAACTGGAGCTAATCCCTCAACACCAGGAATAAAGAAAATTTCTTGTTTACCTTCTTCTTCTTTCGAAGGTAATTTCAGACACGGTGTAGGATTAATGTCCCTATTACCTATGATTTTCACAAGCTGCTCCAATCCCTGCATTATTTCAATATCGTTCGAGGTGCCTTCTAATTTTTTGCTTGAATCTTTTGCAATCGCATCATTCATTTCTTGAAGCTTTGAAAAATTAAGCTTCTGAATGGCCTGGGCAGTGAGGAATATTTGGAATTCGCGCTCTAAGGTCTGCTTGATTTCTACGGACATCATCGAGTCCACGCCGATTTCGGCCAATGACGCGGTTGGACTAACTCCCTTAAGGTCTTTCAGATCTATGGACAAATAAATTTTATAGTTTAATAAAAATATACGCAACTTAGAGATAAACGAATTAAAAAGGAAATTATTGTTTACTCATGATATGGAGAACAGTCTCGATGAGATTTAGTGTCTTGGTATCGCGTGCTGTCTTTTCCGCAACGACCATACTGGACACTATCGCTCGATTCTGCACCAGGAATTCATCTAATTTCTGCAAGCAAGATGTTATACCCTGTTTAAGGGTACCAACAATAATTTCTTCCTTGTATTGCATATTCGCGAGCAGGCCAACGTCTCCTATTGCACCCCACTGTACAGCCAGCGCCGGAAAACCTTCCGCAACTCTTCTCTCGCAGACTCGCTCCATCACGGAAT